>PGCI01000298.1:0-116599 GCA_002873125.1 Puccinia coronata f. sp. avenae | reverse complement strand
GGATTGAACTTTGGACATTTTGTTCTTCTTGTGAGATTCTGGCTGGCTAGGATTCTTGGGGGGAATGAAGACTTTTCTCTGGGAGCTGTAACGGTTGATATGACAGAAGGGCTGGGTGATTTGCTATATTCAGTGTAAGCGGTAGAGGAACGTGGTTGGAGGGTAGATCTTCTTTCTACGGAGGCTTCATTCTCTTCCTGGTCCAATTTGTGCTCCAAAAAGTTGTAGTAGTCCAATAGAAGATCAATCATTTTGTTGGACTTCAAGAATTCAACAAACAAGTCCTGGTCAAGCACAGAACCTTTCCTGGTCCCAAGACAACAGAAGGCAAAGTGTTTCTCCTCAAAAATGTCAGCCTCTGTGATGCCAAGGGCTAGTACCTTTTAGCTACACAAGGTGATAAGAGTGCAAATGATGGGTAGAGTGGGGTATTTTCACGTAGAAAAGTAGTAAAGAAAGAAATAAAAAAGAATATAATTCTTTTTTATAGAGGGGCCTGCTGGCGCAGGGGTGTTTGTAGGTGCCCTCTAAATCAGAGATCTGCTAAGCAGGGTGGTATCTGATTAAGCAAACAATGGGTTTCTGCGTAACAGAAGGTGGTACCAAAGTGCTTTTCCAATTAAGGAACCAGAATGGGGACAGAAGGATAAAAGAAATACTCACTATTGCTTCTTTTAAGCCAAAAAGCCACGTAGGGGGGTGAAGTAGAGCTGCTGGGTAGATTGGATGGTTTCTGCGCAGGAGCTGGTCACGTAGGATGGTTGATTTAATAAGAACACCAAGGATAAAACAGGCAAACAGGGCAGAGTAACTGAAATAAGGACAAGACACGGCGTAACTGATTGACTGTAATAATAATTGATGATGATGAACAACATTTGGCGTGGAAAGAGGGCTCTATATATACTAATTTCACTCATAGTAGAGGACCTTTCTTGCCTGTGTGCGTGTAGTTGCTATATTTCAGCGCAATGTGGCCAATTTGGGAGATTGGCACTAACAAGGCTCATCCCAATGGCACTGCTGATCATTATTTCAGCGTCACAAGTGTTTATAATGACCTTAATAACCTATTTGGTCATTGTAACTAAGGTACATAGCAACACTGACGTGTATTTGTATCTGAAATGGGCCACAAATGACGCAAATGGGCCACAAATGGCTATGGCCAATCATCAAAGGCCACGCTGGCTATGTTACTCTTATGTATTCAAGGTTTTTATTAATGAAACCTTGTAAATAAACCACGTAGAATCTACTAGTACCCTAGTTACACCTGTACACGTGTGGTAACTAGGGGATTAGCTATTTCCACGCATTTGGCCAATTTCCAATTAGATTATATAATCCACGCGCGGGGTTGGAGGATTAAACCCCAATTGGGCCTAACTCCTAAACTATACACAACACCTCAATTATAAGTCCAAAATTGGTCCTTTCACATTTAGTATGCATATAATCAAGTACATACGTGTGTAATGTCATCTGTGACACATAAGTGTGGCCAATTCTTACGGGTAATTGGTTCAAGGTGAAGGAGTAGGAATTCAGGGGTACTTCCAGTGAGGGACCCTACATTAATTTGCATGAGGATTCAGAATATGACATAATATCTAAGTTATCCTCAAGTTTTAGAAGTTATTAGTATTTTTTTGTAAAAAGTAGTTGTTATTTTAATTTATTACTTATTTTTATGGTGCTAGGATTTTGCTAAGTTTATAGAATAAAAAAAATAAGTAAACTAAGTTTTTTTTATATATTATTAGTCATATTAATGGGTCTTAATACTGTGGTAATAATGTCTCTTTTTATGTTACTTTTGTCAGGTTGGCTCTGACATAGTAGCAAGCTGACAAAAAAACAGCCGGCCATTGTAGTTTCTAATACTTAGCTCCATGGAGCCTTTGTGTCTCTTGCAGAGGGATGCCAGGAGATTGGCATGACTGTTGAGGTTGGAAGGTAAGATCCACGCTGCAGCTCGCATAGGGGCTTGGTTGGACAACCACTTGTTCTTGTACCGCACTTCAAATCCACACTGAACAGAAACTTGAGATGGGGGGTTCACCAATGGTATTGCCCCCTTACCTGTTCCAGCTGATTTGACAATGAGCTAATTGGTTGGTCTAGCTTCGGGGTATGGTCGAGTAGCAGCAACCCTTTGAGAGCAGGCTAATTGGTATGGGTCCAGTGGGGGAAGCAAGGGATTTGGCAGAAAATGTTCTGCGCGGTTAATGAAAGAGTTGTAAGTTTGATTATTTTGGCTTTCTGTGTCAGTTTGATTTTGGAGGGAAAACTTACGCAGATTGTTGGTGGCTTCCATTGGTGTTTGGGAATTGGTCTTCTTTTGCGGCAAGGTTTTTGCTGACTGCCCACTATACCTTGCCAGAGCAACATTGATGGCCTCATCCCATTTGAGTTGCTTTGGGTCTATGGTTGCTGGAGTTGCTTGTGGGGTAGTGCATGAGGGGTGGTGGTGGATGTGTGCTTGAAGGCAGCAAGGTTGATGCAGTTTTGGCAGATTCCAGGAAAGACAATGGGCTTGCTTCTGCATTGAGTGCAGACGTCCATTTCTGATGGTTTGGTTGGAAAGAAACAAACGGGATGAAATCTTTGGGGCTGGATTGGGCAGGGGAGTCAGGTGCAGAACGGTGGTCAAGGATGTCAAGTGGTGGGTGTGGCAAGTGAAGTTTGGCAGGCCTGTGGTTGTGGGGTTATATGGAAGGGTTATGTTCCAGTCCCACAACTTGGCCGTAGTGATGGGGGTTGAAACAGGACATGGCCAGAAGATTTGGAACAATACTGGCTGTCATGGCAGCTCAGGACCATGGGTGTTGGTTGGGTGCCATGCAATGGCACCTTTGGCGGGTTTGAAAGGAGGATGGCAGGATGAAGCAATAAATTTTTGGCAATGTGGCGGATCAGGAGCGTAGAATTGGCAACTTTGGCGGAAATATGGCAGGTTTGGCGGCTCAGCACCATAAATCACTTTTTTTTGGCAAGAATGGCGGTTCAGTACCTCCATACCAGAGCATAGTTTTGCAATCTGTTTTTTGCATGGTCTTGTTTTACAATGCCCGGGTTTTCCTCAGAAATTGTAAATTTACTTTATCTGGGGATATTATGCAATTTTACATTGAATGCATTTTACAATGTGCCTACATTCTAAAAAAGAATTTGTAAAATTCAACATCCCCCTTATTTTTTTCATACATAGTGCCTAAATAGTCATTTAAGGTCCGGTTCAGAGCTATTTGGGACGACTGGGTGTTAGTGCCACATGAAAATGTGGAAAGTTGAGCAAAAAAAGTACAAAAACAACTCAAATCCCAGTTTATTAAAGCCACACTTTTACCAAAACTGGGATTGTGGGTTTGGCGTGTGCCTTTTTCATTTAAGACCCCACAGCTTGCGCTGCAGGCTTTGGATTGGGCCCCGGAAGTCAAAGACTCAAACGGGGGGTCACCTGAGATTGCCCCCTCCGTGCACAAGCTACGGATGGTGTGGGGGCAACCTGCACCATGAAGAAACAATTGTCACTTGATATCAAGTGACATTACTCAACTTTGGTTACAGCTTCAAAGCTACTCCATCCCTACTCTTGATTTAATTTTGGTCTTCTTGATGTTCATTTTGAAAAAAATCAGCAAAAAATGAGTGTCAGCTCAGTGCTCACTGCAGCAAAGCTCAGCCTGCTCAGTAGTTCAGCTCATAGCCATCTTTGGTGCAGTTCAGGGCTCAGGGTGGCCAGGAGCTTGGCATTTACTGTGGAATTGCTCAGCTCCCATTGTACCAAAGTTCAGGGATCCCCATGAAATAGATCAGTTCTCATTGAAGCTGAGCAGAATTTATTCTACATAGTTTTAGGAAAAGAAAAGATCTGGATAGATTGTGGATAGCTGGCTGGAGTTGGCCGGATGTCACTTGATATCAAGTGACAATTGTTTTTTCATGGTGCTGGGGTAAAAGCAGTTGCAAAAAGGCCTCTCTTAAGGGCATCCCTCCGCGGCTTGTACATAAATATGTACACCAACTCGCAAACACCACCACGGCCGTTGGTCCAATTCAAACGCCTCTCATGACACTAAGTTGTCACTGCCAAGGATACCCCTAGCTGCAATACTGCCCACCAACCTGTAATTTCTCATTTTGCTGAAGTATTCTGTCCAGTTTTTTGTGAAGTTGGCTAACTAATCACGTATCCAGTTCCTTTCTCCAACTTCACCTGAAGCATGACAACCATTTGCTCACTTCAAGCTGTACCTCACCTGTTTCCTCGCTGTCCCAAGGATCGGGTGTATGTATGTACTGTTTCGACCCTCTCAAGCTTTCGCGCGTTCTCAATTCCAAAAGAAAAAAAGAAAAAAACCACAAACACAAACAAACCAAACACCAACAGGAGGGGCATGCAACGGGACTACCAGACGGACAACGGGTCTGCCGACGGTGATGGGCAAGCTACTGGAGCGAGCCGCGGCGGCTGCGGGGGATCAGGGGCTGACGGCATGGGCGGCAATGAGCGAGGGGCACGTGGGGCACATCGGGACGGTGTCGGAGCGGAGCCGGCTGGGGAGCAGCAACTGGGCGTGGGGCTGCGGCTACCGGAACCTGCAGATGCTTTTCTCCGCCATGCTTGCCCGGCCTTCGTTCCATGCAAGACTCGCCTCCCATCCGCTGTTATCTACTACGCCCACTGCCTCCTCCTCCTCCTCCTCGTCGTCCTCCCATACCATCCTTAGCATCCTCCAGTGGCAGCTCATCATCCAGGACGCATGGCGTACCGGCTTTGACCCCGACGGCGCCGCACACTTCGCCGGAAAACTCGTCGGCAAGAAGCAGTGGATCGGCACCACTGAGGTGTATGTCGCGCTCAGCAGACTCGGGATCAGGCAAGCAACCTTCTCTCTTGCCTCCCCCTCTCTTGCTACATACCCTGCTGACAATCATGATGCTTATTTTGAGTAGATGTCAGATCGTCGACTTCCCCGGACCCAGTGGGCCGAATGGACAACATACCAAACTGATACAATGGGTTGAAAGTAAGCGCTTTCTTGTCCACAATCCCTGTCAACATTTTATTACACACACACACACACACACAAACTAATCCACGAACAAAACAACCACAACAACCACCCAAAATGATGGTGTTTTTTCCCTGCTAGATTACTTCCAATCTGCATCCTCAAGCCAGGCGGACCACGTCCGTGTTTCTCTCCTTCCCAATTTTAAAGCATATTCATAAGCACAGAAGAGAGAGAAAAGAAAAAAAGGATACCAGAGAGACTGATAGAAGACAATGAACGCGTGTCAATGATGAGCAGGACCGGGGGGCCCCATTGTTGATGATAAGAATGACGACGCAATTCCCGCTGTATTTCCAGCACAAGGGTCATAGCCGGACAATTATAGGTGTGGAGCGGACACGGCAGGGCGAGACGCTGTTGCTGGTCCTGGACCCGGCCAAGTTAAGAGACTCCCAACACCTGTTATTATGTATGAACAGAAAGCTCGGAGAAGGCAGGCAAGGCGCTGACTGTCAAATGGTTCTGGATGTCTGGGACGACACCAGGAAAGTGTCGGCCCCGCTACGCAAGCTGGCGCACACTATCCACCCTGCCGGGGCGCTGTCGTCTTTCCCTTCTTGACCGCCGTCAGCCAGCCAGCGGCCCGCTCCACCCCGCACATCCCGCCAGCATCGTCCTCTGGGGATGCAGAAGCGCAGGAAAAGAGGAGGAACAAGGCCGCGCTGGCTGAGGAGATCGCCGGCTTCAAGCCGTCCTATTGCCACAAATTGGTGGCGCCCTATCGCGTCTCTTTGAAGTAGGTTGAGCAAGAAGAAACAGTACCAAGTTGGTCCTATTGATCGTGATTTTTTTTTTTTTACTTTTCGACTTATCTCGACTGATCTGCCCCCCCCTTTTTTTGTTTTTTTTTGTTTCTGGACCTCCATGCATGAATACGCACGCTTCTGCTCATAGATCCTGTACGTGCTCGACCAGCTCCCGGAAAGTCCCTCGCCCCAAAACCAATCCAAGTTGCACATCATCCAGTCCCTCCGAATCGTCTAGAAACAAGAGATACATCCATCACCAATCATCCTCATCCTTGCTCCCCACCCCTCTTGCCTTTTTGGCTGTTATGTGCACACATACGTTCATTACACATAGAACGAGAAAAGATAATGTCGTGATGAATGTCAACTCTCCTCTTTCATTCAGAACTACTTTTTCATTTTCCTTCCCGCGCCTTGTAAGTTGGTGCAGAGATTCAGGTTTGCGTCCAGTTTCCCACTACCAGCACTACATAACCACTGAACCTATCTCATGATGAGTAATCTAATTTACACCAATAATAGCAAGATGAAAGAGCTCACCCACCCACCCGCACGCACAAATGCACAAAAGTACCTGATACAACAGTTACATACAGACCTAATCATGCAAGATGCAAATGTTAAGAGCAACCAGAGGTTCAAGGTTTTGTAGGATTTTTTTTGGGTTTGGGATTCACATGACATAAATCTTCAACAGATAAGAGGGACAGAGTTTTGTGTAGGGAGGCGCAGGGCTGGGGGCCAAGGACTGGGATGTTGAGGAAGCAGGGGTGGGCAGGTGGCCAAGTTTGGGCTTGGGAAAAGGGTAGAGGATGGTGGTGAACAAGTCAAGTGGCGGGCGGCACAGCCGCCCTGTCTGTCCTCTAGTTTGCATAAATACATGAACAAATTTCAATTTTTTCCTGTTTTTTTTTTTTGGCTCTACATTTGGGACACCCCCCAAAACCAGTACAGTAATATGGGTTTTGAAACTGTAGTGAGATGACCTTGGAGGAATTTGAAGCTTATGACATCTCAATTGGTCAACCAGTGCTGGTAATGATTATGATGCTTTTTTTTCCTTGCAGATTCCCCTATGCATGCAGAGATAACCAACACGCCCATATCTGGTGCCTCACTCAACCTTTTTCGGATCTGTACTTTACACACTCCCGCAAAAATCAACAAAAAATCTCTTTTTTACTTACTTCAATTCTTGAACCTTGAATCAAATGGATCTATCAAACCAAACAACCCACAATCATGGAAGACAACAATTTAAGACACATACAAGCTTAACAATATTTCTATCAACCAGAACATCACTGCAGTCAGGAATGCAAGGAAGATTTATGTAATTACAGACTCCCTCAACAATAGAATCATTGAATTCAAAAGAAATAAATCTGCATCTCCACTAAAAAGAATAATAACAACTCTAGAAAAGGAAGATTGTACTGAATTATTTAATCCTTTTTTGAAACTACAAGGTTTTTCCTTCATAAGTTATTCATTCCTCCAATAATCCATTTAATTTTTTCCACTTTGCTGAAAAAAACTTCCTTCATTTTGCTTCTACATTCCTCACAGGTTTTGATGGTGCTTGAGATGCTCCCGTGGAAATCTTACACGCATTTCTCCTTGGTGTGGTTAAGTTTTTGTTTAGAGATTTCATTCAGAAAATTAAGAAGCATAAAGAAAAAAGTAAAATGGCTGAATTGATTGGATGACTTCAATCTTTCAACACCACATCTTTAAATATTCCTCTTCTAAAACCACTTTACCTCATCAATCACAGCCAATCCCTAGTTGGGAAAGACTTCAAGATTTTCCTCCAGGCCATTCCATTCATTTTCTTTCCATTAATGACTGGACAAGAGAAGGAACTCTGGCTTTCTCTATCTAGACTTTCTTCTTATATCTTCCAAACCCACATCAGTCACATGCCAACTTATCTCACTGAACTCACGCAACATATTGCCATATTCATGAGTCATGTGATTAAATCCACCGCACAGTGGATCAATAAACCCAAGTTCCACATACTATTCCATCTTCCTGAATCTATATCACAATCTGGGTGTCCTCCCTCTTTATTTGCCACTGAGAAATTCGAATCTTTCAATGGTGTCCTGAGGATATCTTCCACTCATTCCAACAAGCAGGCACCTGGGCACAATATAGCTGTCAACTTTGCCAATTATCAAGCCTTAAGCTTTCTATTATCTGGCAGAATAAAATACAATAAAGCAACCCAATCAACCTCTTCCTGTTCCTTGCAAATTTGGATTTCTTCCAGAAATCCCTAGGCTTCAATCCAGAATTATCAAATCCCACTTTACAATATCCATATCAAAAAAGAACCATGCTGGACCAAAAGGATGCAGTGTCAATCCCAAAATCATTAGCCAATCAATTCCCCAGCAACAGTATCAATCAGATTTCCCAAGTTCAGTTGAATGCCCACAAGGTCATCCACAAATCCGTATTCATTCTGGTCTGTATTTCCGTAGTCCTCCTCCTATGAACACTCTTTTCTCATCCAATGCAAGTAGATTACTGACTGTTCTCATTTTCCCAAACCGGTGTCTGCCTGCAGATCACAGGAGAGCGTATGGAAGAGTACGTTGGAATGGTATCATCACTTCGGATTGCTGATGGCCAGTTCTTTGCTCATGCAAATTGGGTGGAACGTTTAATTGTTCATCCTTTCTATGGGATGCGCTTGTTTATCAAAACACATAAGACATGTGCTGTTTGCACGACTGTAAGAATGATTCCGATTATTTTTTTTCAGATCTTTGCTGACCAAAATCTTTTGAATCCCATGAATTCAGGATATCAAAGCCACATTAAACTGCCAGCATGATTGCAACACATCTTGATGCCAGTTCACCAATACTCGGAACACTCGGATTGAAAGAATTGGTACAACAATCACAACGCCTGAGGTCAAGCATCAAGACGACCCAAATTTCATCTTGAACTCAGGATCTCTGCATTCTCCCAAGGACCATTGCCGGCTTGCGGACCTGCCAATTATTGATGTCCTGCAGCACAAATGGATTGATATATGCAAAGAAGGCCTAGCTAATTGGGGTTTAACTGAAGCACCAGCAGCTGCATGTGCAACTCCCACAGATACACCCAAAGAGACCCCAGAAGCTTCCCCGGCTGCAACACCTCAGAGGATCAACACGCCTTCTTTCTAATGTGTCCATTAATAGATGCAGTTCCCAAAGTCTGAACAGCATCAGCATTCTTCTTCATTTCAGTACATATTCATTCCCTTTTTGTATCTATCAACGTTTGCCAAGACGCGAGCTCAGCTTCCAATACATTTTTGGCTTAATCATTGATTACCAAATGAAAATATTTTTTCTATCAAAAAAAATTACTTCCTGTTTTGCTATGTACACTTTGGCTTTTGGTATCCAGACCCCCCCCCCCTGCCCCACCAATCACTCAATTATTATTACATATTATCAATCTAGTTGTTGAACATGTCTTCCTCACCTTTGTCACCACGGGAGAGCTTGAATGAGGAGAAGGAGGATTGACTTGATTTTGAGGGTAATATCACTGATAGCTTACACTCAGATCTACGTGAATTTTTTTGAAACTGCCTTGAATCTGAAACATCACAAGAGTATTATGACGAGCTCAATGTTTCTGATGATGAAACTAGGGATATCTCCACTGAAGCTCAGACTAGCAACAGCGACATCAACACTAGCGACCTCAAAAATTACCTTTGTGCAATTTATGAAGACAATAGCACTGCCAGCAGGGATGAGAGTGAAGTCAACCAACTGAAGAGCAGCAATGCTTCCGAGGTCAATCTTCCAGCACCATTGAGCAAGGGTAGCCCAATCCGCGAGGGCTTGTATTGGGGGGAGACAAGGATGAGAGCAATATATTTTCAAGTGGTGGTAGCACGCTCCAAGAGGATTCTTCAGGGCAGGAGGACAATGAGGAGGAGGTTACAGGGGATGTGGCAAGTCTGATGATCTGGTGGGGCTTCTACCTATTATTTCAAAGTGTAATCTGATGGAACAATTGCATGAACAACCTGCTGATTGTGAATCTGGTGCCAAAAAAGTCAGTGGAAAGCAACATGGACCATGATAAGAAACAAGACCCAAAAAAGATCTAAAAAAGTCATATTCATCTGTGAAAGGGTTTGAAAATTACTCCGCTAAACAACTATCTACCCAAATGAACATATATTGTAAAAATTAGTGACCGCAAATAAAACAAACAGGTCGTCCCTGGCAATCTTTCCAAACACCAATTCCCATTGTTCAAGGGTTTTATTTTTGCTCTCTGCCGGTGCCACCAGGACTCCCACACATAAATTGTCCTTGAAATCCGCTTTGTTGGCTGAACGATCCATGGACTACAGTGTTGGCAGGACAGCAAACCTGTCCATCCTGTCAACAGCTCCTGGCCCGCTGTGCCCTCAACAGTTATCAGCCAACGTTGAGAGGACAGGAGGCCTAGAAGCACACGTTCAGTCAACGTTCAAGACAAAAACGTCCTGTGGACAGTGCCAAAACCATGCAGGGGACAATGGTGTCCCCTGAACAACTGCTTTGAAAGCACCTGTCCCCTCAACGCTGATTACATTGTTGAGGGGACCCTCCCGTCAAATGAACGGAGAGCCTTAAAACCTTTGCTAGTCACTTTGACGTCATGGAATTTCAATCGTTAAGGCTTGGTTCCCAAAACGTTTCAGGACCCATTGCAGCAGCTGAACGTCCCCTGGGTCTCTGGGACAGTTTTCTGACCCAAATGTTGAGGGAACTGTGAGAATTCAGAAAACTGAAGGTTACATTATAATTAGGAACATGAAACATGAAAAAAGAAATATGTACAAGCAAAAAGATAGTAGAAGAGAGATAGAAGAGGAAAGAGGTAGTCTGCGTGGTAGCTTACCTGAAGGCAGAAAGGACAAGGTGAGAGCAAGAAGAACCAGGTGGTTTTTGGACAGAGACGGAGTAGTCGGACAAGAAGGGATGGGTGCAAGAGTGTGCGACTGCAAGAAGAGAAAAGAGTACAAGTGTCAGGCTACGTGATGCCAAGGACTTAACCTTCTAGCTACACGGCGGGCAAAAAGTATAAATAAAGTTATAAAAATATATAAATAATATTTTTTATGGGTTTGGGAATTTTTGGAGTATTTTTTGGGACATGGAAATAATAAAAAAGGAGGATTTTGCGGAATATGGTGGTATTCCAGAGGGGCCTGCAAGCAGGGGTTTTTATGGTGCCCTCTAATTATCAGGAACTGTAAACAGGGTGGTTTTGACTTGTAAACTGATTTCTGGGGCCTGCAAGCAGGTGTTTTTATGGTGCCCAGGATATAAGGATGGGGGAGGAAAAGTAACAAGAATATAACTCACTATTTCTTGTTACAGAAATCCTCCAGGATAGTGACAGGGTTAACAGAGGTAGCTGGTGAAGCTGAGGAGAGTTCTGTTGACGCTGGAAGATGGCTAAATGAAGTACTGAAGGGCCACAAGGTTGGACACAAGGCTATAAGCAAGTGGACAATGCTGAGTGGTAAATTCCAGTAGGTATGATAAAGCTGGGGAATCCTCAAAAGGGGGGACCCAGGGGTCTTTAAATATTCTTAAGAGACCCTTGGGGACAGAATCTGAGAGCTTGAATATAGCAGGGAGCAGATCCTGGATCAACCAGTCCATTGAGTTGATCATTTGGTAGATCTTCCCTAGGCCAGATCTGTAGAGGATCCGTGTGAGTAGTGGATCTTAATTGATGATCATACTTGTATGGCCCTTTCCCAGAGCTAGTAGATTATATGATGTCATTAGTATTTTTGTCTCTGGGGCCTGTTACATGTGTGAAAGGTCTTTTACATGTGTAACAGGTCTTTTGTATTTAATTCTATTAATTTGTTATAAGTATTTTTGTTATATTGTATACGTACTATAAGGAGTTCTAATTGAGGGGTCACTTTGGTGAGTGACACCAAAGTGACCCTAGGTTAATTTTTGTGTAGAATCCATTTCTGAACTCAGTTTTACAATATTGTTATTGGTTTAGTAGTTATTAATTATTTTGTTATATTTTTGTTACTATGTTATGCTTGTCTCTGCATAGTAGCAAGCTGACAACAAGTGCTCCAGGCACTAGATAAAAAGGGGAGAGAGTGGGAGCACAGGGGTCGACAAAGCAAGGGCAAGCGCGAGTAAAGTATATGTGTAGAAAAATGATGTAATGGACAAAGATAGAGCTTGTTTGCTGTGGATGCAGTTCTATGGGAGAGAAAGTTGACAAGCAAAAAAGTCAGCTTTGTGAATCTTGCTTGTTCTTATAGCCTGTGCTTAGGGTGGTGTTAATGGTGTTTACTCTTGGTGGCTTACCTGAGAGTCATCATAGCGCAAGTCTCATCGCTTGGTCCTAGCCGTTGTGATGGCTAGGGCACTGGGCGGTTCCTTGGACAAGGTCATCCGACCTCAATTTGTCACCTGGGTGGTTTAAAGGGTTTTGGGTAACAAGTGTCAGTTTCCATGGTGCACATGGACTGAATTGGGACAAGTGATATTGATAAGCTTACATATAGACTGCATTATGACATTAGGGTCATGCAGAGAGACTGAGTCTGCAATCTGACACGAACAAAATTCAATCACTTGATTGCTCCTGTGGTGTAGGCTTGACAAGGGAGCATCCCAAAGGACCAACCCATTGGTCAACCTGTTGAAGAACGTTTATGTGTCCACTTTGCAACGTTGGACAAATGCGTGTTGGGAAATATTAATAGAGCACCTGCCTCCTCAGCCATGACAAAAAATCAATCTCACAGCTACTCAAACCCTTGGCCTTTGCTAATCTTACTGGAAGACTGGTTGTTCTACCAGTATACCATTGATCCTTATTGCAATTGTAAGTTTTTGTTTAGCACATCAGCAGACCTGCTTCAAAGCTTGCCTGTTTTTTCCCTATTGCTTTTTTTTTATTTGTACAAGTTGTTTTTATATATTTTTTTGAATTTTTTTCTGTCGAGTTTTTCTGGATTGTTCAAGCCAACATGACTTGAATACACTTGATGTGTAAGTACATCAATTGTAACCCGGGATGTTGGCACAACTTACAGCCAACATCCTACAACCCACATTGTTTGTGGAACTGGATGCGAGAGCAACAACTGTCCTCTGGACGATTTCCAAGCACCGTTCAGGGGACATGAGGGCTGAAGGTCAATGTTCTGTTCACTTTCAGGACACCACTGTCCACTCAACGCTTTGTAAAGCGTTGAGCGGACAGTGGTGTCCTGACAACGCTTGGACATGACTCCTCTGTCCCCTCAACGACTTCTGTGTTGTTGAGAGAACCCAGGGGACCCGCCTGTCCCAAGGACAGGCAAGTCTGGAACCATCCGGGTTCCCTGGGACGTTGGGGCACGAAATAACGTTGAGAGAGGGTCCATGTAACATTATGGGACCCTGATCAACGCCACCTGGACACTCTACTGGTTTCCAGGACAGTATTTATACTTGTCCGTTTAGAAAGCGTCCCACAGCAAGCCGACAATGCTTCACCACTCAACCACGGAGGGTGGGACTTAAGTTAAGTTATAAGGGCCAGACCAGGCCACAATCCAAGTCGTTTTATATCCACGTCATAAATGTGTAGATCAGACCAAGCCGGGCACCATACATATGGTAGATTAGTTAAAGCCGGGAGAGCCGTTTCAGGGACCGGGTTGCGAAAGTCTTTAATATACGTATTGGGCAGATGATAGAGGCTGAAGCCCCTAACTTAATGAAGTCCCTCCTGGTTTCGGAGGCCAGGTGGGCCCCGCAGGGCCTCCCCTCCTTCGGAGGCCCTGCGGGGCGAAACCTGGAAGGAGGGACTTCATTAAGTTAGCTGAAGCCCGTTTCCAAACAGCCAAGCTCCCTGCACCATAACCACCCGTGTGCCGGTATGGAGTGTTTCGTGCGCTACACAGCGTGACGATTCGCGAGTTTGAGTCGAGCGGCCAAGTGATGAAACAATGTTGCGTTGAGCCGACTGGAGGGACTTATGAATGAAAATGTTCCAAAGTTCACCCTCATCACAGGTGACGACGCACACGACCCACACTCAATGGCACCAGCCAACCATGAAGCAAGCAAACCGCCCGAGCCAGAAGTAGCCTTGGGGGTATTTGGTGATGTGCTGCAACGTGGCCTGTGAAAGGGTGCCAGCTCAGCCTTCCAATCCTTACGATCAAGGGATTTTCGGCCAGAGGGCCGGCGATCACGGTGGCCACAAGAGGTTCCAACTTCCAACTTCCAAACGGTCTGAGGAAAACCGGAGCAGTAGAGTGCGCGGTGATGTGGAACACCTGCAGTCGACTTCATAGAAAAACGGTTGTGAGAATGGCCACATATAAGCTGGAAATACATGGTCATGTTCAAAGAAATTCATCCCCAAGAATGCAGTGTATAACTATAATCTCAGAGTGCAAATGAGTGCCACTTCGTTTCCCAGTTCGCAAGGCATAAACTATAACACCGATACGCAAAAGAGCGCAAAGCCGAGTCGAACCAATCCATGAACTCAGAGGTAAATCATCATTTACCAAATATATCCAAGAGAGATGGATTGATTTCTATCCACAGTTCAAGCTGAAGTGATGAAAAAAAAGGGGGTCAGCGGTAGAAATTGGGCATAGCTGCCATGCTGTTGTGTATGCAAGTCTCATAGGGTAAAGCCGATGACGATGACCAAGTCAGAAAGTTACTGAGAGCAGGTAGAATTCTAGAACTTATTATGTCGTCTGTTAGTATGAAGAAGCGCTTACAGGCAAGAGGATGCAACCCCACCATGTATGGAAGACGAGGACTACGAGGTGGGTGGTTATCAAGACGAAGGACTGGGGACGAGTCATCCAAGAATATATAAACGCCCACTCGTCCCCACTCTTCTTCTTCCCTCATCCTTTCCAGCAGTCCCGTACAGCCAGCATCAGTTAGATCTTTATCACACCACCAGTAAGACTAGTACTCGGCGACAAACTCTTGAGCTTTACAACAAAAAAGTCCCAACTAAAAACGTAGGTGGCCCTGATGCCTTTGAGCCGAAGAAAGAAAGGCACAACAAACATGTAGCTGCTCCAAGAGTGAAGGATTGCTGATGTGGCATTTACGCCTTCCTTTTATTCATTTACTGGACTGGTGTGATTGTGCACTATGGTACACTAGCACTCAAAACCTACCCGAAGATGAAATTATCTCTCCGGTTTCCATTGCTGCCGGCCTTCTCTTGAGTGAGTTTTCTTCCAACGCTCATCAGAATATGGCTTCAATAGAAGTGGTAATATGAACCCGTGTTACCTCTTCAGGCCTGGCCCCCGCGTTCATCTCAGCCACCTGTTTCGCGACTCGCGATGTTGGCAGTAACATACAAGCGTGAGTAGCCACTCTTGTGTGGAAGAGTGATTGGGATTTGTATGATTGATTGGGTTGCCTTGTCTATGGCAGGCTCAAGGGCGGTGCACTCGACCGTCGCTCCTGTTTCTCCAAGAAGAAAGACGATGACTATGAGGACGATGAGGACGAGGGCTACTACCGCCGCTACGCTCGTAGCTACAACTCCGACGGCGATTACGGCTACGGGAAACATGACGGTTACTCCAAAGACAAGTACGAATACGATGGAGATGACTACTAAACTCATCCCCAAATGCTGGCGAAGAAGCCTGAACACCTTTCCTCACTAGGCAATTTCAGTAACGTAATTGCTCAGGTTGAGAAGCCGCTACGTTACCGTTACCCGCAACAGACCATTTGCTGCGCACAGCTGTCACTACAAACATTTGCAACTCTGCCCAGAAAGAAAATGTAAAATTGGGATGGGCAAAACATATACCCAATTTTACAGAAAATGGTCAGAAGTGAAAAATAAGCTTTACTGAGCATGCTCAGCAATTTTTTTTTTTTTTTTAGAAACTGAGCAGAAATGATTTTTATCCATTATGGCAACTTTGGGGGATTTTGCTGAGCATGCTCAGTTTTGCTCAATTTTTATTACTGAGCCATTTTGTTGAAAAAAGTTAACATTTTGCTTAACCCAAACAGTAGTTTTTTCTTTAGGTGAAATTACAAATGTTTGTAGTGTGTAGTGTAATGTTGGGGAATAAATTGCCTGCCAGAAAAAAAGGTAATGTATTTGCAATGCATTATCCAGCGCTATCTGGCGTTATCTTGTGTTATCCAACCATATATTTCAAATAGAATCATCCATGGCATGTAGGAGTCTTGTGTGGCTTTGAGAAGAGGTCCCGTTGAGTGGGGAGTGCAAATAATCCAGGAAGGCTTCAAAGGGATTCCCAGAAAAGTCACATTTTTTGCTGTTTTATGCCCTACAAGTAGCAATATTTTTTCCTCCTGTCAGCCAGTAATGTAACGGAATGAAAGAAAAATTAAAATCTGGTGCTGAGTTAGCATAAAGGAAAAAAGAAAAAAAAGGGAAAATCAAGTCCAGATAAAGTAGTGCTGTAAAATTATGGTTAGTGGCCGAGTGGTAGCAGTAAAGAAGAACAAATGCGCTACTTTGCATCACTACCAGAAAATTTGCTTCAACTGCCACCAGTTGACATGCAGTTACTTTGATTTAACTTGTGTGATACTTGAATCTTACTCAAAGAATAATTCAACCTAACTCCAATGCACAGTCACTGTGCATTGTGCACAGTGACTGTGCCTGAAAAGTTTTTTTGGATTAACTTTGAAGTAAAGGGGGTAGTAAGATGGCATTAGCCTGCATGTCAACTGGTGGCAGTTGAAGCAGATTTTCTGGTAGTGCATTACGCTACCGTTACTAGTAAAGTAGTGGACCAGTGTTGATGAGACCTGAATTTGGTGAAGACATCTCACAGAATGTTAAAATCAGTTCAACTTGAATCTCACTGCGTGCAAAAATGTGTCATGAACACAGTCCAGGTTACCCTGTCCCGCATGCGTGACATGACACGGGGCACCTGTAATATTACAGGTTGACCTTTCATGCAGGGAACCCGCATGCCAGCTGTATCACATGTCACGTGCGCAGTGACTGTGCGCTGGGGTTCACAGGCCTGTCAGCCTCATGACCGCTTCATGACTTGCTGTCATGTAATCTGTGCGTGTCATGGCAAGCGGGTGTTGCACATGAATTGTTACAGGAGTGTGTAACCTGTAGCACATTCATGACACCATTTTGCACGAGGTGTCTGGGCCCAGAGCACCAACCTTGTGCGGATATCTTGGATGCTTCTGACAAACAGACTACCACCTCACCACCCAAGCACATTCCAAATCGTCATACAGCAGACAAACAGCCTGGCAAAATTTCCCACCTCTTGAAGCCATCTTCATTCATCCCAGTCCTTGAGTTGGGTGTGAGTAGCTATGGTAATTGTTTAGAGGGGCCTCCAGCAAAAAAGCCTTTCCAACCCATTGTTTTCTCAAATGGTGGCAGAAAACATCAGGCGGGCAACTTGGACCAGAGCTCCTCATCAGAAAAATTTAACCCAGGAAACATTCCTTGTCAAGATAGCCCAATCTTTGACGTGGAAAAGTTACATCTTCTCAAGGATTCAGTAAGAAGCTCCAACCAGCTTCTAACTGTTGAAATTCTGGCAACTTGTGCCCTTTCTTCTTTTTGCTTATTTTTGTTGTACATAGCCTGATTATCACATTGGACCATAATTGGCCTCAGATAGTCTAATTCCCTACAATTGCAATTTCCATCAGGAGTGACTCCCTGGTCTTCTATTGGACTTGAGTTCCCTTAGTCGTCTCATCCAAAGCTGAGGCAGTTCATCCCCAGAGAGATTGAGCTATCTGCAGTTTAGTCAACTGCTATAGTCTAGCCTGCTCAAATGTACGGAAGCCCACAGGGGACACAAAAAGCGCTGGTGCCAAATTGCACCAAATCGCACCAAATTGCGCCATCGCGCCAAACGCACCATTGCGCCAAATCACTCAGTTTTATTTTTGCTTCTGTTGCTTTTGTAACAACACACTAACTGACCTACATGGTCCCTCAAGAGGTCGCAAAGCAAACCCTCTAAAGGAGGGACTTACACTGTACCTCACAAAATAGTAGGCACCATGTAACAAACGGGACCCCAAAGTTTAATTTCTCAGGACGGACAAGACCGGGAATGAATTAAGAAAGCTCTAGAAAGGTGGTTTCTCTCTCTTTTCTTTCTTTTTCATCTTCTAGTAGTTTCTCTGTTTGTGTGTTTATTCTTAAGACTTAGATTTCTGGAAACTTCTTCAAACAAGTTGTAAGCTATAAAAGAAGGAGTTGTAGCCAGTAGGAAGTTTCCTCGTGGCAAAATCTTTGTAACATTTCTGTTTTCAAACTCGAAATACGAGCTTTAAAAACCATTCAATCTTACCTTGAAAATACTTTGCGCGCGCATTTCTATCAACCTTGTTATTAGAACTAAAACCATCAGGTCCGGAAATTCTGTTAGCTTGTCTGTAGTTTTCCGTCTCACGGGGGAAAACCCAAAAACCCCTATACTGCGGCCTCACAATTATTTTGCCACCTCTTTTTTTTGACGGCATAAAACACAAACCTTATGGACCGCATCTCCGACTCCACCTTTATTGGACCCATCAACACTCGAGTCCCGCTAGAACGAAGGGTTGCGCTACTCTCCGACCAACTCGCTTCCATCCGACTCACCAATTCCAATCAACGCACTGATCTTGACTTGCTTTTCAATGAGTTAAACCAAATCAAAACATCTTTCAAGGGCTTGGCAAATGATATCAAAGACATTAATAGTATGAAGACTCTCTATACAGATTTTGTTCAACTTAAGCTCAATTTCAACAACGAAGTCAGTTGGCTTCAAAATTCTATCAACGGTATTCTTCAATCCGTCAAAAATAATTGTGTGGCAATTCAACAAAACGCGTTGTGGTAAGCCAATCTTTCCTTAGCAAAAAGCTAGAAAGTCCAAAACACAAGGTTCAGCAATCACAAAAGGATCACAAGCCTTGGCCAAGACCCATCAATCACACTAGTTTCACAAGGAATCCACCAGACATCCTCAAACCACATTTCCAACACATGAAACCCCAACCCCTTCCTTTGAATATTTTCACTTGTATATAGTCCTCACTCTCATAGAATATTCCACAACTTATACTTTTAATGTTTCAACCCCTTAACCACAACTCAGCCTTTGTATATAGAATTTTCACTTGTTCCATCCTTCCATTTATTTCCATCACACACAAGTCAGCCATTCTCATTTCTTTTCCATGTTTCATCTTTATGTTTCACCCCTCACACAACCACATTTTGGCCACTCCCCCATTTGTCCATATTTCCTATATAAGAGGCCTGTTTCCCCCTGCTCATTTGTTCCCCATCAGATTGTCTACACACATCACTTGTTAGTACTCATCCCTGGTCACAATTAAATCAAATAAGCATTCATCATAGCCCCATTAACTTGGAGAAATCATTAGTTATCATATATATCCTAGCCCCCAGTCTGATTACAACCTGGAAGAAATTATAGCCATAAGAATCATAAAGTCATTAAGCATATACCATACCCTTACCAAAGATACCTAAAACATCCTCATTAGCCACACTTATTCTGCAAGAGTCCACACTCTTGTTCTTGTCTTACCTTACTCTCCCAGCTATTACAGAGAGGCAGCTCCTTCAAAGCACCTATTCCCTCTCAAGCTCTATTCTCCCTAAAAAGAGTAGTTCCACAAGTGATGTCACAACAGTGGCTTGAAGATCTTTAGTTTTTAGTCTTTAGTTAGTCTAGTAAAAACATAAAGTAGTCAACAAATTATATTAAAACATTATCAACAGTAGAAACTTACATCAGATACACAACAACCCCATATATCACCTACAACCAACTCTTCCAAAACACAATCATTAGTCCCCATGAACACATATTCATAACTTTTAACCCAACATCACAACAATGCCGCACTCTTCTCCAAAAAACTCTTTCAAAATCAACATGGGAAACCTACATATCCCTCCATTTGACAACCACTGCTACAGAGATACCAAAACCTCAGTTTCATCAGCATCTTCACTCCAACCATTCAACCAAGAAGAATACACTGCACCGCCAAACCCACCTAATTCACCTAACTCTGGACCACACAACTCCGGTCCCCATAATTCTGGTCCCCACAACTCTGGAACCCAGAACCATTACAATACCTTTCAAACTCAACCTCCTTCAGAAAGACACTCCACCCACTTCTTGGACCAAGTTGTTTCTTTACCAGCCTATAATCCTACCCCTTTTGTAAGAAGAGTCATCAAGATCAAGCCAACCAAGAAGGACTTACACTTTAATGGCACCAAAATGGAGATCCTGGACTTTATTCAAGAACTGGAGAATGCAGCCATGCAGGATGGAGCCCAAGCAGAAGATATTGCCACCCAGATTTCTTCCTTCATCACCAATAAAAACATCCTGAAAGAGGTCAAAGATATGTCAGGCAAGATCAAGAATGACTGGGAACTCCTCAAGTACCAGATGGTCCAACAATGGAGCAAGATGATGCCACTTATGAAATATACCAGGGAAAACTTGGACAACCTAATCTTCAAGGCCAGGACAGATGGAGGAATCCAGACCTTTAAACAGTTCCAGGACTTCAGCACTAAAGTAGATACCATAGTCAATTACTTAGTTAGATGCAGACACATGGCCAACATAGAAGAAATTAGGCATTCAGTACTTAACTGCCTCACCCCAACCATCCGACTAGCTGTCAACAAGGAACTTATCCGAGATAACCAGATGGATGTGGCCATTGATGGCTCCTACTTATTGCCACCCTACAAAACTATTATCCAGTACATCCACAAGGAGCTAAAAACTATGTCAATCTTGGAAATGGAAGAAGATGTGTTCAAGAAAGCTGTTAATGATAAAAATCAGACCACCCAGAGGACCACCCAAATCCCAACTCAGTCAGCTCCTGTCAAGGACCAAGAAGTAGAACAGCTCACCAAAAGCCTGTCCAGTTGGAATGCCCAAAAACAACCCACCACTTTCTACCAATCCAGTAATGTTCTATACCAACCCGCTCAGAACATTAAACCCCCAGAGCAACAATTCTGTCAATACTGCTATATGAGAGGCCACCCTACCGGAAGATGCAACCTGGCCAACTATGATGAGATACAAGGATTAGTCAAAAGGGAAGGAAGAGACTTGAAACTACCAGATGGAAGTACCATACCTTGGGAAAGAAACAGACCTTACAAAATGGCTGTGGACCAATTTCACTCCAAAACCAGCCAACAAGGCATCATCCAATTACCCCCACAAACTCAGACACAAAATCCAGAGCAGAAAGTCCCGGAGGTTCAGATTTCTTTTGGAATTCTTGAAGAAATGGAAACAACCTGCAACCTTGAATGTGATAGCCATAAAGATTATGTTTCAGAAATATTACCCACACATTCAGTCATTACCCCCGCCTTTACCCTTGAAGAAAATAGCCAACTGGAATCCATAGATCAGAGTCAAGAAGCTTCCCAAGGACATAGGATCACAAAACTAGAAGGCACCTCCACAGAACACTCACCTGTGATGGCCATTGTGGATAGTCAGGAATTAGAACAATCCAATTACAAATCAATTATTCCCCCAGAAAAATCAGTTGAAGAAAATAAAATATTTGCATCAACTTTGGATCCACCAGAAGAAATTCAGTTCTTGGGCAATAATTCACCTACTCTCTCACCTGAAGGAATGCAACACCCAGAAGAACCAATCCTTGAAGAACCCCAAATTCCAGATAAATCATCTCCTATAGCCATGGATAGAAATCAACCTCCAGACAAGACCCCTCACAAATGGCCAAATTCTGAGGAAGCAGAGAAAAAAAAGGGGCAAATATCAGCCTTTGATCCAACAGTAATAGTGCATTTCCAAATCACAAGTCCATCAATTATTCTTCAGGAAATAATTAGGCACCCACCTTGCTTCAAAAATCCAAAGACCAGCATCATATCACACCAGCATTACCTTTTTGAAGAAGAACCTGTAGAAGTAAGATCAAGAATAAGGGCAAACAGTCAACCATCAGAATTTGGAATCCTAGAGAATGAAGAATTCAAAAAGAAGAACCTTACGTCAACATCACCAATTGACCCCAGAATTCTTCTACCTATCCACCAGCACTTTGAAGAGAAATTTAAATCAAAGAAGAGAGCAAGAATCAAGGAATGGGAACCAATTAATACATATAATTGCTACCCTCAGCCTTGTGAAGTCTTTTGACAACACCAAGTGCTTCCTTAAAATAGATAAAACCATTAAAAAAATTAAAAATACCTTTCTTCTGATCAGAAAACCTTACCAAATTAGAATGCTTAAAAAAAAAAACTTAAACACATCAAAAAAAAAAAAAAAAAAAAAAGAAGGTGGCGGCGTGCGCGAGATAGCTCGTGATAACGACCTCGGGCGAGTAATCAGGGCGGCTAGGAAGCTCGGCCTTGTGCCTCAAGCTCATTCGGCGCTTTGAACGACTTGAGAAGCAACAAAATCGCGGATGCAAGATCTTCAATAGGCATGAAAGCAGGCATAACAATCCCAGCATCTGCTGAGAGCGATACAACAACACGTGGAGAGAAAATGAAAATGGAGAGTCGCTGTTAGGAAGCGAACGCAAAGAGAAGCGAGCTCTAAGATTTGACTGCAAACAAGTCCACAATAGGATCAGCCAAACCATTAAGCGCTAGATTAGGAGAGACCGATGATATTGGAGCGATATAAGGCCATCGCGCGATCAGATTTTGATTGGAATTGCTTCAGTCAACCCCTCAGCTTATATACCTGTGGCAGCGACCTGAATATGAGCTTTTCTTTACTAGCCGACTTCCCAAAAGGTAACCAGGAAATCAAATTGGGTGTCCTGCGACACCTCCAAACCCCTGATAAAACCAGAACAAGAAAGATTCACACACATCGATGCAGATAGCCACCGCAAGCGATCTGAACCACGCCGGCGATAGCCCCTTCTAGAATCAGAAGATTATATTATTCCTCTTTGAGAAGCTGTTGCTTACATCCTACCTGCAGATGATAAATACTGCGCCTGATACAGAGCTCATCTCCTTCTGGCCATCATGCCCCCCAAAAGATATCAAACAGCTAAAATTTAGCAAGCCCAGCGCAAGCAATCTGAAACCGCGCGAGGATACCCCGTACATGTGGAATTGGACCTAGCTAGCAAGAATACACACTTGCAGCCTCTATGATCATATGCTTGGTTGACTTGAATGAACCCGCTACATGCTGAAACACCTTACCGTCACAAGCACCACCTGATATGAGCACACCCAAATGGGAAGCTGGACCTGCGTGTCAGAACAACAAAAGAAGATGAAACAAGAACCCCAATGGCCAATCAATTCAAGTCAGAAAGTCAGCCTGATGCAAAACAGGAAACCCCCCCATCATTTGTAAAATTTGGTGGTGGCTGGGAAAACTCCTAAATCATGGCCACCCCAATCCTATAAACCAGTCAGCTCAAATCAAGACTTCCCCCTCACAATCACCAAATTTGGGGGTGGCTGAAAGATTACACAGGGACATGCCTCTTTGAAGATATCATCACAGACAACAATATAGAAGATTATTTTGCTCCAACAGATGAAGATTCAGCTTCCCTACATTTTTCTTCAACTTGCTTCCAAATCAAATATCCTCACTCAATCCAAATGTTTTCTTCATAGTCATTTCATTTCTTTCTATATTTCAGCTTTTCCTTATTTTCCTCCTTCCTTTCTTCTCTCCTCTCTTCATTCTATTTACCACTCACCCATCAAGATTGGCTTTTCTTCAGTCTGGATGATGGGGACATCATCTAATTTGGGGGTGGATGTGGTAAGCCAATCTTTCCTTAGCAAAAAGCTAGAAAGTCCAAAACACAAGGTTCAGCAATCACAGAAGGATCACAAGCCTTGGCCAAGACACATCAATCACACTAGTTTCACAAGGAATCCACCAGACATCCTCAAACCACATTCCCAACACATGAAACCCCAACCCCTTCCTTTGAATATTTTCACTTGTATATAGTCCTCACTCTCATAGAATATTCCACAACTTATACTTTTAATGTTTCAACCCCTTAACCACAACTCAGCCTTTGTATATAGAATTTTCACTTGTTCCATCCTTCCATTTATTTCCATCACACACAAGTCAGCCATTCTCATTTCGTTTCCATGTTTCATCTTTATGTTTCACCCCTCACACAACCACATTTTGGCCACTCCCCCATTTGTCCATATTTCCTATATAAGAGGCCTGTTTCCCCCTGCTCATTTGTTCCCCATCAGATTGTCTACACACATCACTTGTTAGTACTCATCCCTGGTCACAATTAAATCAAATAAGCATTCATCATAGCCCCATTAACTTGGAGAAATCATTAGTTATCATATATATCCCAGCCCCCAGTCTGATTACAACCTGGAAGAAATTATAGCCATAAGAATCATAAAGTCATTAAGCATATACCATACCCTTACCAAAGATACCTAAAACATCCTCATTAGCCACACTTATTCTGCAAGAGTCCACACTCTTGTTCTTGTCTTACCTTACTCTCCCAGCTATTACAGAGAAGCAGCTCCTTCAAAGCACCTATTCCCTCTCAAGCTCTATTCTCCCTAAAAAGAGTAGTTCCACAGCGTCACAGTTAATTGAACTGGCTCGTCAACCTTTAGGAACTACTCATGAAGTACCCAAACTCCAATACGCTCAATTCACGGGGAATCCAAAGGAAACTAAAAGATTTGTTTATTTTATTCGAGAAAATCTTCAGGAAAAAGGACATCTCTTTCCTTCTGAAAAATCAAAAATTAACTGGATCGTCCGCCATTTCCGTCATCCCAATGGTAACCTTGGTGAAAATGTTCCATCCTACAACTGGTGGATGGCTCTTTTATTTGAGAATGCCTGACTCCAAGACCTTTCAACTGAATCGGCATCCACTGAGGATCCCTACGTTCTCGACGTTCTGTTATCAGCCAAATCTTTCATTTCGCACTTGGAAGAAGTCTTCAACAACAAGCATGACGTCGAGGAGGCTAAGAAGCGTCTCTTTTTTTTCAAACAAGGCAACAGAACCATTGAGGAGTTTAATGCTCTTTTCAACTCGCTGGCGTACTCTGTCAACTTAACCAAAGATTCTTGCTGCGATTTATACAAAAAAGCATTGAACCCCAAGGTCTTGAAGATTGCGGTCATGCGCAGCGACTGGAAGGCAGCAACCAAACTCAAGGACAAACAACTCTTAGCTATTTCGGCTGCTGAAGCTCAGGACAAAATATCATCAATTGACTTGGGTTTGCTTCCTTCTATACACCGTCGACCAACGCCACTAGTCCGACCAAACCCCCCTCCAACTCCATCTCCCGTTCGTGTTCCGGATGGTGCCGCCCCCATGGACCTCGATAATATCTCTTCCAATAGCTCTTTTACTTTCCCAAAATTCCGTTCTCTCTGCGTTCAGCAAGGTATTTGTCAACGCTGCGGTCAGTCATTTGATGAGGCGCATAAGAAGGTCCGCAGCTGCACTCTCCCCGACAACAAGCATATGGACATCAAGCAAAAACTGGAATTATTTCGCCGATGGTTGTCGGTTCCCTTGTCTCGAGGTCAATATGTCTCTCAAGTTGATGTTATGCGTTCAGCCTCCGCTCCAGCTCAATCTTTGCATGTCACTCAATCAAACTCTTCGGCTCCAACTCCCACTGGTATGACTCCGGTGAATACGGACCTCTTGTCTACCAATCAAGTTCTTTTGGACCACATCCCTCCTCTAAATTTGGCGGACTATTGTCTTAACCAGGCAATTGATGAAATGGAAGTTGAACCCCAGGATCTTTGTACGTCCCTTGATTCTTTTTTCTCTGTTCCTTTTCCTTCCGCTCGCCCCATCTTAAATGCATCATTAGAACACCCGGATTCTGCTCCTGTTGTGGCTTCCATTTTTTTTGATTCTGGGGCCTCCTCTTCTTTTATTGGCTTTCAATTTGCCCGTAGGAATCATCTCCAACTGACCCCTCTTACTCATACCATCCAATGCCGTGGATTTGACGGCAATTTAGCAAGATTGGGTAATATAAGGTTTTGCTGGCAAGGGCATATCCGTTTCCCAGTAAAATTGTTTTCCATTCAACCTTTTCCAGTTATCCTTCTTGTCACAGATTTAGCCTCAGCCAATGTTATTCTGGGGTTTCCTTGGCTCTCCAACAATCATATATTTGTTGGCAGATCACCTAAGAAGTTGCTTGTCCCTAAATCTTTGAATTTGTCTGCAATATCAATCCAAGATCTTCCCCCAGAGGTTCTAGAGTTCAAGGAAGTGTTTTTTACTAATTCTTTGAGTAGCTTACCATCCCACCGAGAGGGGTATGATTGTGAGATTAATCTTAAACCCGATTCAAAGCCACCCTTTGTGGGGATGTACCATCTGAGTGAACAGGAAAATTTGCAGTTAAAACAATATGTACAAGACTTGCTTTCCAAAGGCTTTATTCGTGAATCTTCTTCTCCTGCAGGCGCACCTATCTTTTTTGTCAAGACTCCTGGAAAGGATGACCGCCCTTGCGTTGACTACCGTCAACTTAACGCTATGACGGTACGAGACTCTTACCCCTTACCAGTTGTTGCTAACCTCCTAAATAGTCTGGCAGGGTGCCAATACTTGTCCAAAATTGACTTAAAGTTGGTGTTTAATTTGTTACGAGTGGCGCCAGGTCATGAATGGAAAACAGCTTTTCAAAACCCTTGGGGATTGTTTGAATACTTGGTCATGCCTTTTGGACTTGCAAAAGCGCCAGCAATATTTCAGCGTTTCATACAACACTGTTTGCGTGAGTACCTGGATGTATGTTGTTTTGTGTACATTGATGATATACTGGTTTTTTCCAAGACCCGTGAACAACATGTCATAGATTTACAGAATATTTTGGGCAAGTTACGTGAACACTTGTTGAAGGCATCCTTTCACAAATGTCAATTTTTCCAGTCGTTGGTAAGATTTTTAGGGTTGATTATTTCCAGTGAAGGGTTAAAAATGGATAAAGAAAAGTTAGCCACAATATTAGATTGGCCTCTTCCGTCTAGTTTAAAACAATTACGCCGCTTTCTAGGATTTTGTAATTTTTACCAACGGTTCATACCCAAATTTTTGGAGTTAGCACGACCACTGACGGAGATCACCAAGGAGGGCAATTTTAATTCTGATAGCATTCAACAAGTAGGTCCTCGCGCATCTTTTCTAGCTTTAAAGAGATGCTTTGCAGCCGCCCCCCTCCTTCATCATTTCGACTTCAAATTACCGCAGATGGTTCATGTTGATAGCTTGGGCTACGCTGTTGCGGCTGTCTTGAGCCAACCAGATCAAGCGGGCAAGCTACACCCGGTAAGTTTTTACTCCTGAACGTTAACTGACCAGGAGCGAGGGTGGGCTATCTTTGATTTAGAACTCCTTGCCATAGTTGAGGCGTTTGAACAATGGCGGGCTTGGCTCATGGGTACCATGGAACCTGTACAAGTCTATTCCAATTATTCTAATCTTTGCCACTTTATCACAGCAAAAAACTTGACGCCTAAACAGGCTCGTTGGGCCTCCTTTTTGGATGGATTCAACTTTGTTATTTTTCACATTGCAGGAAAGGCTAAACCAGCGGATGCACCCAGTCAACACCCCGATTTGTTGGGCAAAGGACCTTTGATACCAACCCAAGCTATTGCCCGTTGGATGGTCTCCGTTAATGATGTCAGGGGTATTATTCCTAGAAAGTCTTTCAATTTATATGATTTACATTTTCAGCGTCCAACGCAGGAACTTTTAGACTATTTTATCAAGAATTACGATAAAGTCAGTCAGGATGAACTGAACACACTGACGGAACGTGACAAGATTCTGTGGTTCCAAGATCGGATTTTTGTTCCCTCAACTTTACGCACCCGTATTATACAGCTGTTCCACGACGTTCCAACGGTAGGACATCCGGGCATTGCTAGGACATTAGCGTTGGTTACCCGTTCATTTTCATGGCCAGGCATTAGAAAGGATATTATACGGTATGTGGGGTCATGTGACTCTTGTCAGCGTGTCAAAGCCAGACAACAAAACCTGGAAGGAACATTACAACCTTTGCCAGTGCCGCACCAACCTTGGAGTGTTATTGGCATGGATTTCATCACAAAATTGCCAGTTTCAAGAGGTTTCGGCTTGATCATGGTGGTGGTGGATTTACTCAGTAAAGTTACCCACTTCATTCCATGCAAGGAAACTTACACGGCTGATCAATTAGCACAGTTATTCAGATCACACATTTTCAAGCTACATGGAATGCCAGAGAAGATAATTTCAGACCGCGGTTCAACTTTTGTAAGTGAATTTTGGAGAGCCTTTTTACGCTCCTTGCGTATCAATCCTGGATTCTTGACTGCGTATCATCCTCAAACAGACGGACAAACGGAACGCATGAATCAGGTTCTGGAGGACTATCTCCGCCATTTCTGTTCGTATTATCAAGACAACTGGGTAAAGATATTAGACATTGCCAAGTTCTCTATCAATAATTTGGATTCCGCTTCTTTGGGTGTATCTCCCTTTTTCTTTGCTAACGGTTGTCATCCTAAGTTCATTGTATTAACTGAAAATTCAGGGATTCGCGCGCTGGATGATTTTATAGTGGATCTTCAAGAGATACAGGAGAGAGCAATCAAATGCTTAACCCAGGCTAAACAGAGACAGGCTCTTTATCACGATACACATAGGAGACCCGCCACACAATACCAGCCAGGAGATTTAGTATTGCTTCTTTGTAAATTCATTCAAAGCAGGCGAATCAATTCTAAGCTAGACTATAGATACATTGGACCTTTCAAGGTAATTGAGATGGTGGGCAAGAATGCAGTACAATTAGACATTTCCCGTGAGTATCCCAAACTACATCCTGTTTTTAATGTCTCATTATTAGCCAAATATCACACCCCAAATCAAATCGCGGGGCAACAAGTGGTAGAAGGCATAAAGAACACCTATTATGATTCCGGTTGTGTAGTGGATTGGGCTAAATTACATCAAATCTTAGATGCACGCCCAGTCAAAGGAAAGTCTTGGAAAGGTAAGTTTGAAATTTTACTTCGTTGGCATAATTCAACACCGGGGGAAGATACATGGGTCTTTGAGGACCACATACCAGCTTTTTATCAGAAATATGTACAGCTTTTTCTCACTCAATGGAACAAGCTACAAGAAGGCAGGAAGAAGAAAGCATAATAGGGCAGTCATGTTTTGTAACAAACGGGACCCCAAAGTTTAATTTCTCAGGACGGACAAGACCGGGAATGAATTAAGAAAGCTCTAGAAAGGTGGTTTCTATCTCTTTGCTTTCTTTTTCATCTTCTAGTAGTTTCTCTGTTTGTGTGTTTATTCTTAAGACCTAGATTTCTGGAAACTTCTTCCAACAAGTTGTAAGCTATAAAAGAAGGAGTTGTAGCCAGTAGGAAGTTTCCTTGTGGCAAAATCTTTGTAACATTGCCGTTTTCAAACTCAAAATACAAGCTTCAAAAACCATTCAATCTTACCTTGAAAATACTTCGCGCGCGCATTTCTATCAACCTTGTTATTAGGGGGGTTCACGATAAGATTTATCGCTTCTCGCACGCTTCAAATTTTTTTCTCGCGCAAGAATTCTCGCTTAAATTTATGATAAAATTTTAACACCACGAGCAGCCCCCACAGGTGTCTTGCTCGCTCAACTCAACTAAAAAAAACTTAATTATATGTGCGCAGCACTTGCGCAGCACATCTAAAAATTTCTCGCGCCGCTTAAAAAAAAAACTCGCGGATCCTTATTGTGAACCCCCCTATTAGACCTAAAACCATCAGGTCCGGAAATTCTGTTAGCTTGTCTGTAGTTTTCCGTCTCACGGGGGAAAACCCGAAAACCCCTATACTACGGCCTCACACACCACTTTGGCTGGGAGACATTTGGGGAACCTGAATAATTTTTTTTGGTACAACTTAAAATATGAACATTGGTGAAGGTACCGTTTTGAATATCCCAAAAATGGATCACACAAAATCCACAAGTTAAATTTTTACAAAGTGGGTCCTTTGATGTAGTACTTGTGATACATGTCAAAAGCATTCCGTTTTTTTTGCTTCCATGTTGACAACTGACAGACTGACACCTTAGCACTCTGCTGCCCAAGAGTACTTTTCTCATCTTTGTGTGATTATACACAAAGATGTGGTTTGTAGAACAATCCTCCATTGAAACAAGCATCTTTGCGGTAACCCCATATGTAGTATTATCTACATATTAATACTTTTAGATCTTTTAATCCTACATTGAAACAAACATCCTTGTGGTAAATACTCTCACCATTATCTACAATGTGATTTTTAATTTTTTGTCTACTTTAACAAAGCCTCTCCACTAGTGGTGGCTTTGACGCTGTGCCCAATGAGCAGAGCCAAAGCTCCCACCAGGAGTAGACTTGTGTTAAGTTCAAAAAATGTTGTAGATTTTGCTTGATTAAGCCATGTCAGTGGATATTACCTCCTTTGGGATGATGAGAATAAAGAAAATTGTACGCCAAAAAAAAAAAAGAAACTCTTCAAAATGAGCACCTGAAAGGCTGTTGTCGCACTTTTTCTAGCTGTCCTATTATTGCATTTTTTTTACGAAGGGTATCCACTTACTTTTATCATATCAAAGCTGATCCTCAGTACACATATTATTAAATCAATGCCTGAGTCAAAGTATTGTGAACGGTGCCACCATTTGACTCAAACTCCAGTGCTTGGTAGTGTTTGTAAAAAATGCTTAGTATCAGCTGGGATGAAACCGGAAGATGTTGATAAAACTATTGCTAGACTTGCCGCACCAAAAATCTCACATCCTTCTTCCTCTCCATCACAGTCAAAATGCTCTGTCTTCCATCTCAGAAGTCACAAACCCCAAAGAATACTTCCAAAGTGCTGTCAAATTTAAACGAAAGAAACCACCTCCCACATCTCCTTACCCCAAGCAGAAGCCGTCACAATCCCAACCCAAGAATCCTACTCCCTCCACTTCTAAATCTGTCTTGCTACCAAATAAATCTACTTCTACTTCCAAGTCAACTGATGAACAATGGATTGACTGTGGCTTTGTCCTTTATCAAAACTCCAAGCTCCAAAAAAACACTGGAATATTGAACATCGAAAGGAGGGTCAACCTCCGCAACGAAAACCTCTTTGATGACCTTCTACAACAGCTTTGGAATATCTTTTCCAGAGAAATTCCAATTAAAACATCGATCAAAAATTTACCCCCTTACGTTGATTATTATCTTAGCCTCTCACAGGGGAAAAGCTGTCTAACCAATCAAGAGACACTTGTCCATGTTCTGGAAAAATCTACCAACAAGAAGCCTGTTCAAATCAACCTGACCTACCAACATCCAACTTTCCACGATAGTGATCACAATGTCCCTTCCTCCAATGAAGACTTCCCATTAATCAAGTCAACCAGTCAATCCAAAAGAAGGCCGGTCACCATTCATTGTAGTCCTGACACTAAGTCCAGCCGCACCCCAAACACCAATCAGTGGGCTCTTGGAGGTCTTGCATGTAAGTCCGATCACATGAATAAATCTTTTTGAAAAGAACTGATTTTGTTCCGTTATAGGTACAATGCCGCCGTGCAGCGGGGCTGGCCTGAGGACACAGTTGGGGATTCTTGGCCAAGGCACAAGAGGCTTAATCGACATCAAATCCGAAGGATGGACCCATGCCAATCAATTAATCTTCAAGACAAACGACATTAAAGATTATGCTGACCCACAGCTCTGCTTACTAAACGCCAACTGTCAGCCAATCATCTTGAAGGTCCACTCAGAAAGGCCTATTGGGAAAGGAACAATGAGAACGGCTTTTAAAGCCGAGGTTAAGATCACTGATCCAAGTGGTTTTGTAACAGTTGTTGATTTTATTGCAAAGAAACGACACGATGATCATTATCCTCAAATCACCAAACATGCTAGGGATGCTTTGATGTACCAGGGAAGTGCGCTTCTATTGGCTGACTTCAAAAAAGACTTACCTGAACGCTCAAGTCTAAAGAATATTTACCGCAAGAAGTTCCAATCCATGAATGTAAGTATACTTATTTTCATGTAACTGGAGTTTTTACAAACTGATTTAATTTTTTTTCTCTCCAGATTGTACGACACGCTGTGGTTATTGTTGGGGCAGTAAATCTTCCAACCGATATTTACTTTCTTGAAGCAGCCCTTGTTGGAAATTACGTCAAGTATTCAAGTAATGTAGATTTCGATCTTGTAGAAGGGGTTGAGGGAGTGGATACACATATTCTTTGGTTGATGAATAGCTTCACGCACTGGTCTTTCCAAGAATCATTTGGAAAAATTCTCATCTGTGACTTGCAAGGGGTAAGCCCTGTAATCACAGATCCTCAAATTATTTCGTTGGATGAAACGTAAGTGTTGATTGAATATTGAATAGAAAAAAGTTAAATACTGATATGGACTTCTGTCTATGGGGAGATGGAAACAACTCCGTAGAAGGCATTGCAAAGTTCATTGCATACCACAAATGCAATGAAGTTTGCAATGCCTTGTGACTCCTTCCTCCAGAGGTTATTTACGATTGTGGATCCCCTGAAGTTGAAAATATAACCAGCGCAAGAAAAAAAACTACCAGCCTGCCCAAGCAATCCCCAATTTGGGCCGATCAACTACTTCTGCTGGAATTTCTAGGGCTGCAATCTCTAACCTCTTGGCCAGTGATGAAGGTGTTCTCCCTAATCCCCATGATTTTTTTGTTACATCTTAACACATATTGTTTCTCTCCACATGTCTTCTCTCTCCACATATCTTTTCCTCTCCACATATCTTTTCCTCTCCACATATCTTGCTTAACGTTTTTCCTTCTTGTTTAGTATCCCCAAATGTTATCTTCTGCTGCTGTTCTAAATTCTAGGTGTCCTCTCTCTCTATATATAATAATGTGATTCATCAGGACCATTCTCATTCTCCGATATCCAGCATTGTTATGCATCAATCTATCTCGGGCATCATTCACAGCTTCAAAGACTTCCACCATGGTGACTTTACCATTTGCCACGTCATTTGGAAGCAATTTCAGGTGAAGTCGTTTCAAATACCGCTTGATTGTGCGAGAGCATACACAAATCCCAGTTTCCTGAGCTAGATGGGCTTGAATCTCATGAAGATTCATTCCTTTTGAGTGTGAAGAAACGACAGACGCTCGGATCTTGGGTGATAGAGGGGTTGGAGGAGGTCGTTTATCAAGATCCTTCAGCCTGATGGCCCATTGCTTCCAATTGCAAGATAGTGTTTGAGCAGAAGTCTTGATCCCGTGCTCTTCTTGAAGAATCTTCACAATCGCTGGTCCTTTGTAACCTAGAGAGACAAGTTTCTCAACTATTTTTTTCTGATTGTTGTCATTGGAATCTGATGCGCAAGAATCAACACTTGAATTGGTATCCGGTTGACTATCAGTCTGTGATGAGTTTGAATCATCATCAGAACCTGAGAATTTGGTTTCATCTGTAGTGAGAATGTCATTGCCATTGTCTTCCTGCTTGTTGTCAGAAGTGGAATCCTTGGTGGTTGAATCATTCTCCCCGTCGGAAGTGTTATTCTCAATGCTTGAATCCTGGTCCTCATTTGAATTTGAGGTGTTGGACTTGTTGTATTTGGGTTGATGTGATAGGTTGCCTGGATTGGAGCTATTACTGGAAGTAGAGGGTTGAAAGCCATCTAGATTATGATCAGCTTCTTCATCAGAGTGGGTTTCATAGTTTTCGGAGGACAAATTGGAGTTTTGATCCATTGTTTTGTTAACTTATGTATATATTAATCTATTTTTTAATGTATTTTTTTGACACCCAACCAGACCTGGTATCCAATCCGATACCAACAGTTATGCAGGTTATGGATCACACTTGTCCATTTATTATCTATATCCATCAATGTATTCACATAGGGCAAATTGGTGTGTGAAACTTTATGTGAAATTCCACCCGGATCACAGATGGCGCAATTTGGCGTGATTTGGCGCTTGGTGCTTTTTGTGTCCCCTGTGGTCTTCCATACAAATGGCACCTTCCTTTTCTTTTCTAATCATCATAAGTCAGACTAGATTATATCCACCAAGTAGCTTTTTTTCAGTTGTTAGAGGCTTCCTTTTGAGTCAAATATGAACCCTAAGTAAATAGCTCATCTCAACTACTCATGTCTCTACAGTGAATTCTTCTCTTTCCTGATTTACTGTTTTATCTTATTAAAGACTGGTTACTTAGAATTAACAACTCTAATTATCTGTGGTTTATAAAATGTTTTTCTTGATTAACTCATCTGGCTTGACTAAAAGAGACTGAGAAGCCCTGTCCAGTTTGTTTCTTCCAAGACTCATGTTTCTTCCTCTCAGTTCTTTATTTAATATGGGTTATTACTCCTTCCCTTCTTCCTTTTCTCCGGCTAAAAATTCAACACTAACAACTAGTAGGCTTGCAAAAATCAATCTCAATGTGAGAACATTCAGTATAAAAAGTTGGGGCTTTTTGCAAGTAGAGCCTGAAAGTGGAAGTGCAGGTGATTGTCATGATCTGTAATTTTTGAAATTTCTGAATAAATGCAAGGGCAAAAAAAATCCAGATAGCATTTTCACTTACAAGAGAACAAGCAATTCCATTCCAAGCAGTGTTTCTTCCAAGGAATGTCAGCTTGCTACTATGCAGAGACAAGCATAACATAGTAACAAAAATATAACAAGATAACTAATAACTACTAAACTAACAACAAGATTGTAAAAAGGAGTTCAGAAATGGATTCTGAACTGAAATTAAACTAGGGTCACTCACCAAAGTGACCCCTCAATTATAAATCCTTATAGGACTTAGAGCATCTCCACCGGTGGAGGTAAACCGGGTAGCTATCCGGGTTTTAGCTACCCAAACCCAAAAATCACCACCCACCGGGGGCGCTGTCTGAGGCTTGAAATTCCTTGGTTGCTTTCTCGGGAGGGATGGGGTTGCCCCATTCCGCGACTCCATCCCTCCTGGTGAAACTCCAATCTCCCATGAAACCTCTGTGTTGTGCATGTGATTCACACACTACTCATGTGATTCACACACAACATACACAACACCAGCCCCAACCGTGCCCCATCATCCTCTACATGTCAATGAAAGGTGAGTTTAACTCTCCAGTTTGACTACTCCCTTTGGATGCTGCAGCAGCCATGGGAGCTGAATTGCTGCGGCCGGGAGGTATTTTTGACTTTTGCCTACCGGGTTTTACCTCCCCCGGTGGAGATGCTCTTATACAATATAACAAAAATACTTATAACAAATAAATAAAAATAACTACAAAGACCTGTCACACATGTACAAGACCTTTCACACATGTAACAGGCCCCAGAGACAAAAATACTAATGACATCATATGATCTAATAGCCCTGAGAATATGCCATACAAATGTGATCACCAATAAAGATCCATTATTCACACAGATCTGGCCCAGGGAAGATCTACCAAATGATCCACTCAATAGATTTGTTGATCCAAGATCTGCTCCCTGCTATATTCAAGCTCTCAGATTTCTTCCCCAAGGTTCTCTTAAGAATATTTAAAGACCCCTGGGTCCCCCCTTTTTGAGATTTCCAAAGCTTTATCATACCTACTGGAAATTACCACTCAGCATTGTCCCCCTGCTTATAGCATTGTTGTGGGCCTGGGTCTCTTATGTGACAACAGGACACAAGAAATGGGGGGCACAATAGTTGATTCCAAGAAGGATAAGGAGAGAATAACTATTGTGGGGAAGAAAAGGAGGAAGAGGAAGAAGAGAAATAGAGTTATAACTTTGATGATGATGATATCAAGCCTTCTATGGGCAATTCTATTACTCTCCTTAAAGGAGGATGGTTTAAGGGCAGCTAAGCTTAACCCCTCTTCTTTTGAGAAACAGAGAAGGTTCAGTCTGAGACTGCCTTTCTTTTTTATGCCAAAGGAAACTGGCAAAGGTTATGTAACAGGAAACCTATGTGGATTTTAGCAGCAGTCCACAGAAGCAAGGATGACATGTTTTGGATTGGTTTGATTCTTTATTTGAATAAAGAAGAATGATAACTAGAAGAGGTGAAAGGATCAAGAGCTCATAAGAGACTTGAAGAAAGAGAACTTGGCAAGAACTGCTTACTAGTCAATAAGTGAAACCAATGGACCACAACTATACGACAAGGGGAATGGGTGGGACCTAGGTTGATGAGTAGTGAGGAGTTGAGTTGTCCAAAGTGGTCTGTTTCTTCTAAGTTGGTGGTTCTGAGTGATGATGAAAATTTTCATCCAGCCAGTGGAGAAGTGGTTAACCTTGTTGATTGAAATGCATATATGCAATATAGTTTGAACTTAGAAAATGATTAGATGTTATGTGAACTTCCTGGTTAATTACTTCACTCTTGTATTACTTCACACTTATACACAACAAAGTATGGATATTATGATATGAAAATACTTGTGTTGAAGGGAGGAATAAGAGGATAACATTGTTGAAGCCTTTTGGGCAACTGTGTTGTCTCTAAGGCTGACATTCCCTACCACCAAAAGAGGCTATATTCTACCAGAATATTGGCTAAATCACTCTTCAATATTCAAAGAAATCTCTGTCAATGGGGCCAGAAGAGTTGTACTCTCTATACTGATCCATGGCTAGAACAAAATGGTCATTCTCCCTTTGTTTGGAGGTTTCTTCTGAATCAATCTTGGGGGAATTGTGATTATTTTCACTTGCTTGGTCACTCAGGTAAGAATGATCTAAGTTACTCATGCCCACTTGATTAATCCTTTGTCTTCTCTTAGGGCATTCTCTAACGTAGTGTCCAGGTTGTTTGCAGTAATTTCAGGTATCTATGAATCTGGAAGTCAATTCAGCAACATTTGAAGGTTTATTGGCCTCAGCCTCTGTCTTGTTGGGGTCAACTTGGGTACTGAAGGGATTATTCCTGTTGTGCTGATTGGAAGAGTTAGAAGGAAGGGATCTGGGATTTCTCATTGCTCTATCAAGGACTTCTTCAATGATAATAACCATCTCTTCAAAACTCATTTGTTCAGCTTCCTTCTTGTACCTACTCTTAACAGCATGCTCTAATCCTCCTGGACATTGCTTCAACACCTTCTCACAAATCAAGTACTCACTAAGCTCAGGTTGGAATGCTCTCAGCCTTTTTCTTTGATTATTGAACCACTTATTATGTTTTGATTGAACCTTGGACAGATTTTTTTTGAGGAACCAGCTTATGGGGTTAGAATACCCAGAATCTTGTTTCCGCATTTGGTTTCTTCCCAAATGTCTGGACTCTGGGCATGCTTTCCGGGCCCGCGTTACTGCAGGCCCCTGTCCTTTTGACGGGGGCACGGACACCAGCTGTACAAACTACAACAAGCATCTCCATCTAGCGTACCAGGATCAAACCCAGCCACGCCGTAGGATCTTTGGGTGACCCAAGGAAGCATACAGGTGTAAGTTTTCTTTGGGCTCCACTTCTGCAACCCATCCCAGCTCACTAAAATATTCAAACGGTGTACAGCAATGGTCTTCCAATCATACGCACCAGAAACAAAAATCACTGCTGTCCGTATGTCCCTTGACGGCTTGTCCCAAGAATCTATTTGCAACACACTTGGTCCCAACATCTCTTGTCAGTCATTTACACAATGGATTGACTTATACGAGCAAACCAGATGTGTGGTCCGCGATCCAGAAAGCTACAAGACTTGTGGTCGTCCAGCTATGCTCACCAACGATGAACATTTAATTGTTCATGATTGACTTGGTCCAGAACAAACCAGGTCTTTTCCTCAGCGAGATTTGTGAAAGTTTATATGACTCCAGCGGTACACTTCTCAGCGTTGAAGCTGTACATCAAAACCTTGTTAATCGTTTGTCCATCACACTCAAGAAAGCAGGCACCAACAACATCCAAAAGTCGTTGGTGGCAAAATTTTCTTTTGTTGATAAGATGAAGTTTTATCCAGCCCATTGGCTGGTATTTACTGGTAAGCAAATCTTGCTGGTTTTCATCATCACAATCCATTATATGATCTTACAGGATCATTCTTCTTGTTCAGATGAGACCTCAATTTGTGACCGTGATCTTCTCTGAACGTTTGCCCGGTTGGCTTGAGGCACCCCAGCCACTCGGCTTGTCATTAATCAGAATCCTGAGAGGATTAGCTTGTTGCCAGCTATATTGCTCGGAGGGCTGTTCGCTCTCAGAACCACAACCAAGACATTCCAAGCCCGTGGATTTGAGCTCTTTCTTGAGTTTGACTTGGTAAGTCACTTGGAAAATTTTGATTCTATTGAGCAAAAGCTGACCGGACTCTCTGGAAAGCTTCCCTGCATGAATTGCTACCCAGGAAGAAATTCAGTTCTTATATGTGACAACGTACAAATACATAGAGGCAAAAGAGTCAAGGAACTCTGCCGCCAATCTGGAGTTCATCTCATGTTTCTTCCGCCGTACTGTCCTGAGCTCAATCACATTGAGCTGGGATTTGGGGCCATCAAGACCTCACTCCAAAGCTCGCAAGTCTTAAGCCGTGACACCAACCCACGATGGGAGACTTGAAAATCTGCTGCCAATATATTTACTGCTGAATTCTGCCACAGTGCATATGAGCACTGTGGTTATTGTGTCTCTGAACCAACGTAATTGTGGCAAAGCATTTTCTGCTTTGCTTCTCTTGTTGTTTAGTCGTTATCTTTCACTTCTTTTCCTTTATTTTTTCTTTTATTTGCTTTCTTTCCTCTCTATTTTTATCTCACTTGGTTGTTGACCTGTCTCTCTCAATGTTTTCTATTTTTTTTTACTTGTGAGTCAGATTTCAAAAAAAAAAAAAACAACAAGCAACTGCTTGCTTGTTGAATAAAAAAAATCTGATAACTACAACATTTTATTAGATGAGGAGGACTAGACTTGTAGCAACTAACTTAACAGCTGAAAAGGTGCTGATTGGTGTTTGGGCTTCTTATCAATGGATAAGAGCCAGTAAAACATCTTGATGTCTACAAATAGAGGTATGAAAAGTAGATTGAATTTTTTTTGGTGCCGTTGCGACTGGATAAGACTTGCTTTTGGGAGGGGAAAAAATTGCATTACTGAGGAGCTGATGAATTGTGTTGGCTTTTCAGGAAATCTGATTTGTTCTTGAGTTGTGCTCACAACTTTTGGAACAATCTGCTGAGAACAAAAATGCTGTTAGTTCTGATGATCATAACGGACATGGTGCATGAAATCTAATAACACTTAACTGTGGAAATCAGAAACACCTATTTTTTGGCAAGGTAAGCTTTGTACTTGGTAACATTATCTAACAAATGGGCTAAGGTGCCGCCTTTGAGTCCCCAGCACTTCAGGTTGGTTACAGTGATGCTCTTAGATTTGAACATTCTGTAGTCATTGACTTTGTTTTTGTCAAGTATCTTCATGACAGAGGCTCGTTTATCTTCATCAATATTGACAAACTTGACGTAACCAGAGATCGCAGGTGGATCAGATTCATCTTCTGATGATGCAACAGCATCTGATCCGGATGGGCTAGCCGGCTGGTTCTGATTACTGAGTAGTTCGGCCAAGACTTGACCCATCTCGCTTGAGGATGATCCAATCAAAGCGTTGAGCCTTCTCTTCTTTGAGCTGAGCTTCACAAACTTGAGTGAGGAGGGCGGTGAGCTGACAGACACTCCTGCCGTGTGTTCTATCTATAAAGCATTGTGATCAAATCAGATGACCAAATTGCAATTCAAATGAAGCTGGTAGCAAGGAGCACTGACCAAAGCCTGAGACCAAATCTGAGTAGTTCCTGGAGTCAAGGGGATGTATTGATTTTTGTCGGTGGGGTGAAGATAGACTGGAATATTTTTTTTGTATTTTGCGTTTGCTGGATTAGCCTGGTATATATCCTCCATGCGGATATTGATGGTTTCCTCGAAATTGTTTGCATTCAAATTGAGATTGGGATTTTGGGAATCAGCGTGTGGACAGGAGGTGGAGGCAATTCTAGCCGTTTCAGCGCTCAAAAGGTGTTCTTCTGCCTCTGCTTCCGCAGCCGCTTGCTTCTTGATTGCACCTTGGTCGTCCATTGTCAGCTTCAAGCCAGCGTGGACAGTATCCTTGTTCAGATTGGCAGCTGAATCCATCCAATGGTTGTATGAGCAAACATCGATGACATAGTAGTTTGCATTTTTTTGAATTCTGGCAACGAAGGACAGCAAACAAGGGAAGCATGCCACTCAATGTGAGGCAATCCAGATGCAACGGCAGTGCTGATTAAAGGTCCGGCGCTGGGAAACTGAGTGTTGCATTCAACGGCCACCTTCTCTTGGAACACCTCTTTTTTTTTTTTTTTTTTAAGTGCAGATTTGATTTGACATTGCGCACTATGCATCTTCAAGTATCTTTGTAATTGTATGTACATACATATAGCTGAGGGTGGATTTTTGCTAACATTCTGGCTAGATTAGTACTATGCTAGGTTTTTTGTTCACAATGGTTTATCTTAACAGGTATTGAAATTGAGAAGCAGAGTTAGGTGGGCCAAGGGGTTTTATAAAGTGGACAGCTAATAAATGGTTTGCAAAGATGAAAGGGGATGTGTAGTTGTCCAGGGTCGGAAGGGGTAGCAATCAGGGGTTGGGCTTGCCGGGATTCGAACACTGGACTCCGTACATTCTCCGATGTAAACTATGCCTCACGTGGGAGACACCAACCTTCCGTGGGTGATGGTTACCGCTAGGCCATCCGGGCCCCTTGGAACGCCTCATAGGAGGTTGATCTAGCATCAAATTCTATAATGAAGCTTTTTGGAGAGCTAATTGCTTTCCAAACAGTCTTACCCTTGTCAGATTTCTTTGGATAGGCCAGCTTGAAGGTGGTTGCACATGACATGGTCTTTGGAGGGACCTGTAAGAAAAGAAATAAATCAGCTCCAATTGGGAATCGGAAAGTTCAGCTTGACTAACCTCAACACCCATGCCATCAGGTGGATCTCTTTTGAAGAGATCAATCCCCAAAGCGGCCATTGTATCAATTGATTGATTGGTAAAAGCAAGTTGATCTGAATCCTCAAAACTCTGAATGACTGCTAGAGTAGTGATCACATGTTTTATATTTCTGCCTCATGCCTTGATTAGTCAGAAACCAATTGGATGTGCAAAACTCAGCCTCAATTGGTTTAAGCCCATGACTTTGAGATCACAATTTTTTTTTGTGTCCAAGGTTTAATAAAAACATAATATGTGGGTAGAAGCAAAACGGTAGATGAAAAAAGGAAAAAAAAAATATTCCGCAACCCAACTCTCACAGTTCAGTGCTGGTGATACGCCAGTATCTCCAGCTTCAAACGGGTGGCTAGTCCGCCGTGGCTCTTCTGTGAGGTTTAGTATTGGAGTTAGAAAAACAAATATAAAGAAACGGAATGGGGGGGAGATGGTAGGGGAATACTCAGGAGAAAAAAAACAGATAAGGTTGCCAACACAAAGGGTGATCAATCTTGTTTGGATTAGCAAACAAGGTTGCAGGGAGAGGTTCGGGATGGTCTACGCGATTAGGGGTGGATCCTCACAATTAGGTGAGGTGAAGTAAGGCTATGATTAGTAGACTATCTTCAGAGATATACGAGATGTGTTTTAAGGGCTCATAACCTAAAGAGGCATGGCACGGTGAGGTGGTAGAAAGGAGATAAATGGTATTGGCAATGGTTCTGCTCCTGGTCTCACCGGGAGAGAACATATATATGGATTGCGGCGAGTCTCACATGTCTAACCCTCTGGGGTTACAGCCCGTAACCCTCTGGGGTTACAGCCCGTAACCCTCTGGGGTTACAGCCCGTAACCCTCTGGGGTTACAACATGGACCATCAGACTCCAGCAGAGCAGATATATTTACATGTTCTGCACTCCAGCGCGCTCTGCATCTCATCGCCCCAGATAAAGTGTGAAATCATCATGCAGGTCGTTTGTACCTCAGGCCTGCAGTCATGAAGAGGTCCAAATGCTCTTTTCCAGCAATACATATTGTATTTCTCAAAAAGCTTGGACGCTTTGCTGGAAAATGATTTTTACTCAAGCTTTTACCAGTCATAGTTATGGAGTATTGGGTAACCTAGTGGATTGACAGGCCAAGATTACAATGGTTGTAACCATTTTCCAGGAATCAAAATATGAAACTTGGCTTTGAGAGGACAAAAACAAGTCCATGGATGTCCAACATATTTGAGAAACACAATACATATTTATGTGCGTGCAGTAGTTGCACTCTCCGCCTTGCAGTTCTATGTAAGTTCTATGTACACGCTAATCATGAACAGGACTGTAGGACTGGATGTCAACGGAGCACAGTTGAACGGAGCTTGCCAGCCATCTTGGTGTATCTAATAAGTTCTACATATCAAGCTTATCCTGCTTCCTGCTTCCTGAGGCCGCTTTGGGAGCGAGAGAAGTTCTGTGGCAAGTGAGACTGAAGGAGAAATCCAGACAAGTTTGAGCTGGATATTTCTGTTTGGTGGTCGCTATCGAAATAGAAGTTCAGTAGTGCTCGGTCTGGTTTCATATGCGGAACCCCCGAGCGGAGCCAGCCACCCGGGGGAGCGTCGCCTTATAAAAACCACGGCGGCTGTTGACCATCTACAAATCCAATTTCCCCCACAGTTTCTCTCCCCTCTTTCCCTGTTGACCATGTCGACGCACAAAACCACTAAGAAGCCGCTCTCCCACTTGATCATCCCCCCAGCCATCACCACCACTTCAGTAGCAACAGCCACAACAGCCACCCAACAACAACAGCAGCAGCAGCAGCAGCAGATCGACATCCAAGCTATCAACCAGGCACTCAGCTCACCCCTCAACCCCTCCTTCCCCCTCTTCGCCCCTCCGCCAGGCGCACTCCAGCTGGACATCGAGTCGGACGACGAAGAAGAAGAACTGCCATCCAACGAGAACCATTACAGGCAGTTTGGCGACATCGAGAACGAGGAAATTCTACACTCAGGCTACCTCCTCAAGAAGGGCGAACGCAGAAAAACCTGGAAACGGAGGTGGTTCGTGCTCAGAAAGACCTGTCTGGTCTACTACAAGAACGAGAAAGTTTGTCATCCATCCATTCCTGAAAAAAAAAAAAAAAAAATCATAACTGATATTATCACACCCTAAAGGAATACTGTCTCCTGAGAATCATCCCTCTGAACGAGATCCACACCTGCGCAGAAGTCGAGGTGAAGCAATACGATAACACCTTTGGGATCGTCACACCTGCTCGCACCTACTACGTCCGTGCTCGCTCCCGAACCGAGCGGAACCAATGGACCAGCAAAGTCACTGCAGCCACACTCTTACTGAAGTCGATGGAACATCCTCAAAGATCTCAGTCATCTGGTCAGTCTCCCCTCATCACAAAAGTTCATCACCGCTCCTGCCTCTGTTTGCTTGCTGACGACCATTTTACACCAACAGCACCAAAAGCGTCAGGTAATCCTGCTACTCCCTCAGCCATCACTATCGTCAACCAACCCACCTATCCCACAGGACTCCCTCCCACTCCAGTCTGCTCGCCTAACCAAACAACCGCTAATCCCATTTCCATCATCCAACATGGCGAGCCCTCTTCATCCTCCTCGGCCGTCTCATGGGCATCCGACCATTTCAACCTCTGCCAACCCAGCAATGTGGACCACACCTTCGACAACACAGCCACCATCACCAAGGCGTCCATCAAGCGCGGCATCTCTCTATCCGCCAAGCCCTTCGAAACCGCATTCGAATCTCCCGCCTCCTACCACCATCCCCCCATGCCGTTCCGGGGAAATATGAGCAGCGCCGGGTCCAGCGCCGGTGTCAACCAACAGTCCTCAGATACAAGCTTTGCAACCTCCCAGCCCTCGCAACAACTCCATCCGCACACCACCATCCCTGCCCTCATGAGCAGCTCCGAGGAAGACAACGAACCCGACGACGCCGCCCCGCCACCCCCTCGTCGGGCCACATGCGGCCCTAACAGCCATGATCTCCTCCAAAAACCCGCTGACAACCTCGCCGCCCCTCAACTCCCTGTTCCCGAACGCAAGATCTCACTTCCTGAAGCTGGCAAGACCATCAGTAAGCCTCCTTCCTTTCCATTCATCCTGTCGTCTCCCCCGCCATCTGACCTTGCTTTCGTGTTTGTCTTGTGTAGTTCAAGGGTATCTCATTAAACAGGGCAAGCGAAAGACTTGGAGAAAGAGATACTTCATGTTGACGAGTCAGAAGCTAGTGTATTCACGGACGCACATGGTGAGTTACCCCGCGCATACCCCAAAATAGAAAGCGGGAGATAGGGCTGACTGGGTGTCTATGAAACAGGATGTGGGTGGGCGCCACGCGCGGGAGATTCCGATTGGGCGACTGCTAGATGCGATTGAGTACGACCAGCCGGACTCGCCCGGGGCGATGACGGGGGGTGGTGGGTTGGCGGGTACCAGTGCGACGAGCTCGGCTGGGGCCGCCGCCGCACCCGTGCAGGAAGACCATCTCTTCAGAATCATCACCTCCGAACGCAACTACCTCCTCAACGCACCCACCGAAGACGACGAGATTCGCTGGATCTCCGCTATCCGATGTCTCCTCGAATCTTACCGCGCCAACCTTCCCAGAACTTTCGACGGCATCCTCGACCGTCCTATCAACACCTGACAATCTACCCCTTTCCTTTTTTTCTTTTCTTCTCTTTGTTCACTTTTCTTTATTCACTGAACACAAGGAAAACTTCATTTCTCCCATCCTGAGAACCTCCTCCTCTCCCTTCTCCTTTTCCTTTTCACTTTTTTTTCATTTCCTGCCTTTCTGGTACCGTATCTTATCACCCATATGTAACCGTCTAACTTATGTTCGTTTTATTCTAATTCTTTTTTTCCGTCATACTTAATCGCCCTTTTTTAATCTGTTGCTTTTCTCGTCCTTCTATCCTGTTTTTTCCCACTCTCTCTCTCTCTCTTTCTTTCTTTCTTTTTCTTTCATTCTTTTTTTTTTACTGCAATACGAAACATGTTTCAATACGATGTATTAAGGTGAGGACTGGGAGCGTGCGAGAGCCTTTTTTACTTGATTGTTCACTGGTGTGATGGTTAGTGAGACCTCGGGAGTTAACAAGCGTTTACAATATATTGTCACAGCTCATGGATGCTGATGTTATGAGAAGGGTCTGAGCGCGCCAAGATCAAGAGAAGGGAAAAGCGGAAGAAACAGCACATTGGATTTCCACCCACCAATCTTATCATCTTGAACACACACAGTGCCCATGAAACATTGCAATGTGGACTGCCACCTTTCCTTTGTCTCGTTTATTTTTGGCGAGAGACTCTATACATCTTTCCGTCAGTAATCGATTTGCAAGCGTTACACAACTACCTCTGGTGCCGGGAGGGAGGCTCGCTGAGTGGCGCCATATGTGCTGCATTATTCTTCACATCCACCACTTGAAGCCATCACGACGCCGCTTCCTTCATGTTGGCATGAAGCTCGCATTTCCTTCTTCCTAAGGCGCTTTTTGGAGCACATGGTATCGCAATCAGGTTATAATTTGGGTCCCCAAATTTATCTTTATATAAGCAGTAGTACTGTGCTTCTTTCCTTCTGTCGCGATCAGTCGACACTCGGCATCACCTCCACTCATCATCCAAGCCCTTGTCTGCAACAATTGTGCATATCTAGTAACGCCCCAATTGTCCAATTTCTTGACCAATATACTTCTTGATATTCCATTCGCTTGTGAAGATTATATCCCTTTGACCGTACCAACTCAAGATAAAAAGATCCGGATGCTTCATTTTCTCTTGACATTTCCCACAACCCAACGTATAAGATGCTTCGATCTGTTCTTGGTCCCCTATGGAATCTGTGTTTGATTTGGGCTAGCGTCACCCTAGTGGGCGTCTTCATGACCATCGTGGGTCTTGCCGAAGCCTCAGGACAAGAGAAGCTGGTGAGGCGCGGCCAGTTAGGAAACAGGGCTCGAGCGCCCAAGACAGAAACCCCGCAACCTTCCATATCTGCCCAATGTGGGAACTCCTTCAACAACCAGAATTCGGAGGCCAATATGCCCCCAAACACTGTTGCTGAGTACCCTGCACCCATCGTCCTACCACCATCTTATCAACTGCTCATAAATGAAACGTCTCCCACACCCCAATCGGATTCTCTACAGTTGCGGACGTCATAAACCGGCAGTGCCCCGCCTGCAAACAAAAAAATGAGACGCGGGGCCTCCCCCCGGGGGCCAAAGTGTGAATACACATATTTTTATTACATTTTTGAACTCGCACGCATGTGTAGAGTTCAAAAATATAGCCGCTAAGCATTTGGGTGGCTAGTTTTATTTTTTTTTATTTTTCTATCATCAGGATTTCGGACAAACCTCTCTAAACCCATGCTTAAACACATAAGTATGGGTTTATGCATCAGAAAATCATGGGTTTAGGCCCCAATAGCCTTACAAATCATAAATAGACCGCATTTTTGGGCTTTCCTTGAGCTAAAAGCACCATTGTAGGCCTCTTCTGGTGCCTTTTTGGCCCCTCTTTTTCCGGTTTTTTTCCCTTTTTTACCCCAAGATTTCGGACATCGTCAAAATCCAGTGCTGGTTTATGACGTCCGCAACTGTACATATCCAGTGGCATGGCTTACGGTAAACGTCCAATGGCATGTACTGCCAGCAAATTCGAGGTTAGAAACCATATGTAAATATTTCAAACTAGCTACGCCTATACATACCTTGTGAGCTTGCAAGCATCCCAGAGATCTATTCTTCTTCTTCTTCATTGCCTTGAAAAAAAATGCTGACCGCGAACTCTGGGGTTGTGGTTTGTGGGATGATTAGGGGCCGAGTTCACCTTTAAGGGCTGCACACGACGATACGTGGGGGACAAACGCCCCGTGGAGGTGTATCAGGATAGGTACTGGGCGGAGAACAGAAAAGGGACCATTTGTAAGAAGACAGACCTGATGATCAGCTAATTCGCGTTCCTATTTGAAAGCACCTGTCCGGCTCCATATCATCCGATCTGAACATCTCCATTCCTTTCTTTCCAGGGATCAAAGGCTGGCACGATGCCCAGGACAAGATCATACGGCTCTACAAATGCCACTGGGGTCATGTTGGCTCCCGAAACAATCAAAGACCATGTCAGTCCTCCTCCACCAGTAACCACTCCTGCCACTGGTACCTCTTTCTGCCATTGACGCTCATGATTAGGTGGATTAACGCTAACCCTTGCCTGCCACTCATGACATCCTTTCTGCTGCAACACTTTTCTTCCAGGGTGTGAAGGTTGTGTGGACTATAAGTTCAAAGAGCTTCCTCTTCCACATTCCTCTTCATAGTTCCTAGTTGGTATCCATCTTCAGATCCATCTTGATGCGCCACATGAGAGACTAACTCCATCCAAGAACTTCCCCCTCTTGTAAATCTGCCAAAATATAGACTATAGACATTTTAACTTGTTTGCATACACCTATTTTCAAATCAGCTAACTCGAAGCAAAGACACTGTTAATGGAAGTTCGTAGCAACGGTGTAACATAAGATATCTCTACAAAAGCACTTCCCAAGGAGAGGAGGAGAAAGTCAAAATGCGTGCAGGGTGGAGACTCTAAAATTGAAGCTTTACAATCCAGGTGATTATATAGTTTTGGAAATTAAATTGGAAAGAAACTGGAAACTCAACTTGAAAAATCACCAAACTGCATACATATTTGACAATTGACACATCCCCAATATACTTCAAGTCATCATCAAATATGAACTCAACTGATCAACTCCTCAAGACTCAGATCAGCAAGTGAAACATTCAGAATTCATGTTTATCATTGGAAATAAATGGCAGTGTTATTATCGTGCTATGATTTTTACACTTATGAATAACTCTCAATGTTGAATGGAAAAAACTCCCAAGTATTGACTTGACTTGATGGGCTGGGAAAGAAGATGGTCAAAAATGTCTAACATAAGTTGCAAACACAATATATCCCATTTTCTCATTTCCTTGCATGCTTGATTCTCTTTCTCTTTTTTTTCAAAAATATGAGGTGGAAAGATGGTATGTAGTGGTTGGTGCATGACTCAAGCAGATTTTGATATTAAGGGAAAGAGAGAGGGAGATTGAAATGTATGGAAGAGGCAAGCAAGACAGGCAAATGAGGCTACAATTATTCCCAAGATGTAATATGACGTAACATGGGATGAGAAGTGAGATAGCAAGGATATAGTTAACCAGTCACAGCAGACGCTTTCCAGCCTGCTCTCAGCTGTCCGACCGCGGCAACCAAGCCACAGATGCCGGTGATAGTATCAGACTTATACAAGCCTTTTGACAGCGACCTAGCAGAAAATGTGGATGAGGAATAAGATGAGCAGCCAGGTTAAAGCGGAGGGGAGTGTAATAAGGGGCGTACCAATGGAGGGTGAGGGGGGTATACGCGAGGTTGACGATCAAGCCGTTGAAGAGAGCGGCCCTCCGCTCGTCCAGTTCCTGCAGAGATCTAGTCATGGCCGAGCTAGCGGGCTTGCGGGGGGAGCCGGAGGAGCCGGAGGAGGGCTTTTCCGAGCCCGCATGAAAAGCGTGGAGTTGGCTTCGCTCATGCTCTAGCAGCTTGAGCTCCTCCCACAGGTGGTAGAAGTGTAGGAACGTGTAGGCCGCCCATGCCCGACACGAGTATATGGCTGCCTTGTTAATCAGTCGCGGTGAGAGGGGGAGAACTCCCTTGGAGGCTAAGAAGTACAGATGCTCAAGCTGTCCATAGATAAAAATTGATTCCAATCACGTCAGTCTCAATATTTGCCTACATATTGAAAATTATGTTCACTCTTGCGAGTCTCTTTCCGCCCATGTGTGTTAAAATCGAGTTCTACTCAACTGGATAATATATCAGCATCGTAATCACTTGGAGCCGCTCGATTTGTACTGGTCTCGAGCCCGAGGGTGGCAAAGTATTCAGTGAGCGTAGCCATTGAATGATCGAGATCAAGTCCCACAGGCGATAACTAATCCCAAAATGCACCATGTCACCCCGTCAAACACACAGCAAAGTGAGCTGTCTATCATCGACCAGCTCCTTGATGGAGCTACTAGATATCTACCTCATTAACAAAGGACAAGAAGAAACTCAACGTTGTGCGTGCGTCGGACAGCAGTTTACTCAGGGCAGCCAGACGGGCGGCGAGTGTCTTATTCGCGGTCCCGTTCTTCGAGCGACTGACGAGTTGGCGGAGCAAGATGGCTGAATACTGGACGAGCATGAACGACTTGTCGGTCCCGGATGTCGTTGAGAGGAGACGGATGAGATGGTCCATCTTGGCTTGGAAGTTCTACATATTTTCGCCCGGCCCCTCTTCCCTCTCTCAGCTTCATCATCACTCTGACCCAGACTACAGCAAACAGAACTTCTCGTGCGAAGGTGACATACCTGCTTGGCCATCGGGCAGTAATCGTCCGTCGGCTCCAAGAATATCTTTAATTTGGTAACTGGTTTGACAATGGGTCGCCGAGCTCTCCGATGTCGCTGATTATCGGTCGTGTAAGTCGCACTCGGTCGTCACGGTCTGACCGAAGAATCCCCTCTGTCAACAACACGGTCATGACGTCACTGCGCCAGTTACCGCAGGTTACCGCTTCTGAGGGGAGGTCAGCTTACATAATGATAATACAGCATCCTGAAACCCTCTCTCAGGATCACAGATCCCAGCGAAGCCATTCGTCTTGACTCTTGTGAATTGCAGTCTCCACCTAGCTAGCTTAACAAAGTCACTGTGGGGACGAAGTCCCGCCGACTCCCCGGCGTGAGGGACTTGGTTCGAGTCCCCGCATCGTGAGGAAAAGAAAAAGACAAACATGTTTCTGCATCTTATTTTCAACGGACTGTCTTCACACTGTATATATCTAGCTTAACCCAATCCCCTTGCTTCAGAGGGCCAGGTATTGCCTGGCGGCGCAAAGAGCCCCTCGTCCTGCGAGGCCTCCAAAGGAGGGGCTTGTATGTTATCCCGATGTTTTGGCGTGTGCGTTTCCAAGACTTTGGTGGGGGGGTTCTTGCATCCTATTTTTGACACACTTCTGCTTAATTTTTTCTAATGCCTTTTGGGCATGTTACGCGCTGAGTTCAGGCGCACATTTTTCCACCCTTATCATAACATTACACCATTTCTTTCCCAAGGCAAGCCACTCCCAAAATTTGGATTTTTATCACTCAGACACTTGTGTTTATGTATCAAGAGCTTTATGGATGTACATCTGCACATGAAGCATAGTACACAACTTATGACAATAAGAACATATCAAGGCATACAGAAATACAGAGTTCCTTGAAGTGGATGTATGTACAGGGAAGACTCATTCACTACTATATATTTGCCAAAGTGCATATTTTGCAAAGTGGGATTGAAGAAATCCTAAAAGTCATTTTAAAATCTTTTGGATAGAGTGAAATATTTTGTGGATTAAAATTTTGAGAAGGCCAAATTGAAGCTAAGAGGCCTGGCTTTTTTGACTCCACAGTCAAGGCATGCCAGATGCATATCCTTGTCTATATATATGATTGATTCCAAAATGGCTTCAAATTGCCAAATTTTGGGGAAGCACCCACTCAGGAATCTTGAAATATTTCATAAGCCTCTTGTACGGAGAACCTTCCGGGAGGGTCCAGGGGACCCTCCTGGAAGGTGAGAGGCTTAGTTAGGCTAGTATATATATGTGACTGGACTGTTTCTACAACTATATGCAGTATCATCCAGCCACATTTTTCTGGTCTAAAATTGCATACCAAAGCATAGAGTAGTTTACTCACCAAATAAAATGATGCTATGTTCATTTTTTCCCCTCTGAAATTTTGAAAAAAATAGCCCAACTGGTGCAGGTGCCCACACCAACAAATCAGAGAACACTTGTAAGTCCCTCCCTGGAGTGGTTGCAATAGAACAGAGGCTCTAGACACTTGCATGCACAGCAAGGATTGGAATGATGTTAATTTTGTCACAATAGATGACATCTCCTTGGAGATAATTGTAATTTTCAATTTTTGATAAAAAAAAATTCCAACTTCAGTTTGCCATTTCTCTTGATCAGGAATTGCATTTTGGGAATTGGCTAATGTTAGTAGCAAAAGCATTAATCTACAAAGGGAATATTATCAATTTGAAGAACTTCTTTCCTTCTATTATCTTTTACCTTTTTCACCCCAGCAAAAACACAAGAAAATGTCACTCAAGGAGTTCCTGTTGTTTCCATTTACATACAGGAATGTAAATTCCATTCCAAATTTTCCATTTGTAAACTTATAAAGTTGGGCGCGGCAATGTACTATACAAGGTTTTTGGTGAGGTCTGAAAGGTTGGGGGCTAAAAATGCAAAAACATTTGCATCTTAAAACCCATCAATATGGACTAAACTTTCACTTTAAACCCATAGCAGCCAATGTAAGTCCATATTTATGGATTTATACAATGTCATCAGCCCATACTTATGTGTTTCAAGGCCCTGAAAAGGACTTTGGTCCGATGAGTCAGGCATTGAAAAATAAAGATGGCTCGCACAATCTTGGCCAGCCTTTAATTTTAGATAGTACACACCACAAGCACTCCAAAAATATGGTCAGGGTGTGGATCGGTGACCTATTGGAGGTGGTGTTTTCCCCCGCTTCCCAAGGAAATTTTGCGGGAGGCCTTGTACAGTACAATCCTGCAGGAAACTGTAGTAGGTATGCAACAAAAGAATATGCACTTTTGTAAATGCCAAACAAGACACATCATCCTGAGCCTCCCCCCTTCCATTGGCTTAATTTCAAACCCAAACCCAATATGTCCCCACATCTACAGTATGCCTTTGTAAATTCTCATGGGAAAGGAAGCTTAAATGATACCTTGGACCAGTCTGTTCAACATCTTACCAGAAATGGCTTTCAAACAAGGTCCCATATATAGCAAACTGTCTGCACAGGAATTTGGAAAAAGTGAATATGATCTCTTTTTTAGACAACCATTGATGATATTCGCAACAGGATAGACAGGCAGGTAAAAATTGTCTTCACACCTGCCTTTCCAAGAAATTAATATGTAGCAGGAATGATCTTAACAATGGTATGTAAAATGAAGGGCTTCCCAAAATTGCCAAGGTGAGATATGAAATTTCCATGTAGGCTCCTGCATGATATTTCAGATTAAGGTTTTCAAAACACAGGCCCTACATGAAATATCACAAAGTTTTTAGAGCCCCATTTTACATTGGGAACTTCCAAAATGAGCTCTCAAAATTTTCCTGATCATGATGGGATACCTACATATTCTGTTTGAAGAAATGAGGCTCACTCTGGAAGTCCTCTTGAAGCTTCATTTCATGCTTTTGTTCATTAATGAAATCAGATTGACCAAGTCATTTTTCCCTGGGGTGATTCTGAGTCTGACCAACAAATAATTGAAATATATCATCAGACTTCAGCAGTAAAAACCCTTCCAATAAGAGCTCCTGACATCATACAAGCTTGATCAAAATTGAACAGTATGAATTATACACCATGGGGTGTTTTTCTTAAAACCTGCCTGTATGCTGGACAATTTTGCAAGGACACCTCCAGCAGATGCTTTGAGGGTGCCTGCTGGATGCAATGCTGGTATTAACGGGCCAAACACAGCAGTTCAAGTGGTGCTCAAACAGCCGTTTTCAACCAGTAATTGGAAAGGCACTTTTTGACTGGTGGTCAGACCGGCACTGTCCAACCAAAGAACCTGCAGGTGGTTCAGACAGGCTTGTCCAATCAGTTCCTGTGACTGGTTGCACAGGACCAGCCAGGAACTGATTGTACAAATCTGTCCAACCAGTTGGCTGTTTCTTTGGTCAGACAGTGCCCATCTGACCACTGGTTGAAAACAGCTGTTTGAGCACCTCTTAAACTTGTTTGACCCGTTAATGCTGGCATTGATTCAACATCCGCAAAGCACCCCCTTGGATGTGAAAAAATAAATCCCAATAAACCAATGAGCACTTTTTCACCAATTGCCCAGTGAACGCTTTCCACAAGTGTCAAATGGGTATTTCCTGGCCAAAAAACCAATTGGATGCCTCCATACATTCTCCAATGGGCAATTCCTAAGTGGAAAATCCAGAAGAAATTCCCTGGCTTGACAATATAGATCTCCCCAGTCAGCCAATATTAAAACGGCTGATGACCTTGCTTTTATCACACACTATTTGAAAGCATATGAAGCAGGCTACATGTTCAAGACCTGGATTTACATGGTTTTCTTCTCAGCCAAGAATGGGGACCTCATCTTTTCACTGTTGGAATAGCAATGTCTATCCTAGCCCAAACCCTCTTAAGAGGAGAGCAGAAGTTAACTTATATAATTATATAAGCACAACAAAAAATTATGCAATCACCCCAGAGATATTTGAAATATTTTTGGGGGTGAATTTTAATTTTTTTTTTCACAAAAAAAATAAAATCTTTTCTTTCTTTTCTTTCTTTTCTTTCTTTTCTTTCTTTTCTTTCTTTTTGTTCTTTTCTTTCTTTTCTTTCTTTTCTTTCTTTTCTTTCATATCTTTCTTCAGCTCAACTGGAAGGTCAACCTGCATTCTGAGCTGGTAACAGCTCAGCTGGCAGGCCAGCCTGCATGCTGGTAACAGTGCAGCTGGCAGGCCAGCCTGCATGCTGGTAACAGTGCAGCTGGAAGGCCAGCCTGCATGCTGGTAACAGTGCAGCTGGCAGGCCAGCCTGCATGCTGGTAACAGTGCAGCTGGCAGGCCAGCCTGCATGCTGGTAACAGCACAGCTGGCAGGCCAGCCTGCATGCTGGTAACAGTGCAGCTGGCAGGCCAGCCTGCATGCTGGTAACAGTGCAGCTGGCAGGCCAGCCTGCATGCTGGTAACAGTGCAGCTGGCAGGCCAGCCTGCATGCTGGTAACAGCTCAGCTGGCAGGCCAGCCTGCATGCTGGTAACAGCTCAGCTGGCAGGCCAGCCTGCATGCTGGTAACAGCTCAGCTGGCAGGCCAGCCTGCATGCTGAGCTGGTAACAGCTCAGCTGGCAGGTCAGCCTGCATGCTGAGCTGGTAACAGCTCAGCTGGCAGGTCAGCCTGCATGCTGAGCTGGTAACAGCTCAGCTGGCAGGTCAGCCTGCATGCTGAGCTGGTAACAGCTCAGCTGGCAGGTCAGCCTGCATGCTGAGCTGGTAACAGCTCAGCTGGCAGGTCAGCCTGCATGCTGAGCTGGTAACAGCTCAGCTGGCAGGTCAGCCTGCATGCTGAGCTGGTAACAGCTCAGCTGGCAGGTCAGCCTGCATGCTGAGCTGGTAACAGCTCAGCTGGCAGGTCAGCCTGCATGCTGAGCTGGTAACAGCTCAGCTGGCAGGTCAGCCTGCATGCTGAGCTGGTAACAGCTCAGCTGGCAGGTCAGCCTGCATGCTGAGCTGGTAACAGCTCAGCTGGCAGGTCAGCCTGCATGCTGAGCTGGTAACAGCTCAGCTGGCAGGTCAGCCTGCATGCTGAGCTGGTAACAGCTCAGCTGGCAGGTCAGCCTGCATGCTGAGCTGGTAACAGCTCAGCTGGCAGGTCAGCCTGCATGCTGAGCTGGTAACAGCTCAGCTGGCAGGTCAGCCTGCATGCTGAGCTGGTAACAGCTCAGCTGGCAGGTCAGCCTGCATGCTGAACTGGTAACAGCTCAGCTGGAAGGTCAGCCTGCATGCTGAGCTGGTAACAGCTCAGCTGGCAGGTCAATCTGCATACTGAGCTGGTAAAGAAAGAAAAGAAAGAAAAGAAAGAAAAGAAAGAAAAGAAAGAAAAGAAAGAAAAGAAAGAAAAGAAGGAAAGAAATTCTTTATTCTTTTGTGAAAAAAATATTAAAATTCACCCCCAAAAATATTTCAAATATCCCTGGGGTGATTGCATAATTTTTTGTTGTGTAAGCTACCCAAAATAACCATGCTGAGCCAAAACAACTGCTTTGATCACACAGAACCGTGCAACAAATTTTTAAATAATAAACACCCATGCAAAAAGGGAGACAGTGATGTCAATGATGTCATGCTAAAAGTGATGATCAAAGATCACAGAGCTCAAGGTGATACTTTGGATCACAATCAAGCTCAGAGACAGATTGTTAATATCTTTCTTCTCTCACAATCATCTGCAGCACCCAACCCAACAACAAGACAACCAAACTACCATTGTGTATTCAACCACAGTCAAGTGGTCTGTTTACTCATCAACATAAGCTGTGCTGAACAAGGCTAACAAACTCTACCATGATAACTAGTACAATTACTTAATCAAATTAGTTAAACAACGTAGCTTCACTGGAATCAACTCCAAGAGCCACATTAATTTGAAACAATAACTAACTCTCAAGGATCTTCTATTGTGAAGAACAGTAAAACTAAGGATAACTACCTTTCTGGACAGCTAAAGATCTTGAAAAGCAAGAGATTGGACGTTGTAGGCGCTCAAGTTTGCTCTTGTCTGTCAACTAGTTTTGCAGGTTTAGATCTGCCTTCAGGTAATAGATAAAAATTCTTTCAATTTCGTTTCTACTTTAATGAAGATCATCTGAACCATCTTTTATAATTCTTTGTAACCAAACACATTTGCTTATCATGAAATGCAACACCTTCAGTTGTTTGAATTCCTTTATTCATACCTGGTCTGGATGGGTTGAAACCATCCATTGGACTCTTACTTGAAAGTTTTTAAGAGATGTGTATACACCTCACACCGTGGGAATAGCTCAGTGGAAGAGCAACCCAGTATGCATTGGGTAGATGTGGGTTTGATTCCCCCTTTCTGCACTAGTCTTCATCTTGCTCTACAGGTTATGAGCCCAGTTCAGCGTTGATGTGCTGCGCACCTGGGATGAGCCTCTGGAGACGTAGCGGGACTACCCGGGTGTTTGGTGTACGGGGGTGTGTAGAGATGTGTATACACCTCACACCGTGGGAATAGCTCACACCGCATGCAAACGGTGGACGCTTTTCAAAAAGCGTCCTCTGGTGACATGAGCTGGCACGCGGGCCGCGACCAAGCGCAACGTCCAAGAGTGGTCAACGACCACCAAGCAACATCGAACTTGGTTGCGCGCATGTGACAGGTGAAAGTCACCGGAGGACGCTTATGCACAAGTGCCTGCCGTTTGCATGTGGTGTCAGTGGTAGAGCAACCCAGCATGCGTTAGGTAGACGTGGGTTTGATTCCCCCTTTCCGCACTAGTCTTTATCTTGCTCTACAAGTTTTGTAGCAGCTCTCCAATGTCTGTCCCAGTAGAGGTGATCCCATGCCACCAGATTCAGGATGGTCTTTTCACTTTCCAAGAGAGAATCTATTGGGGGCCTGATGGATCCCATGGTGTATACAGAGGTCAAATAAAAACAAAAGGATCAAACAAAACAGTTTTTATGTTTTCATGGGACTCCAACTGAGATGACAATTTTGGAGACCAGGAGCTTCAAAGGATCTATAAGAAAATAGTGGGTGAAAATCATGAAAAGAAGAAAATATGAAGGAAAGTTTTCCTTCTAGAATTGACCAGTCAAACACAGCTGGTCAATGTGCTTGACCCACCATGTTAGACTGTTCATTGGATGGAAATGGTCCAAGAAAAACCTGTGTCAGCCTTTTGGATGAGCCTATCCAATTGTTTCCTGGGTGAGAATTGTAACCACCATCTAGTAGCCAATTGGACAGGCTTCTCAAAATGGGTGGCATGGGCTTCAGTTGGACTGGCCCTGTCTAATCACAGGTCAATCATGGTGGGTCAAGTAGTTCTTAACCCTCAATTTTCAGCTGGTCAATGCTGGCAGTGTTTGAATTTATCTTGGTTGAGGGGGGTTGGGTAGTTAAATTCTGTTCTCTGAGGATGAATTCAAAAATGAAGGGGAAAATCAAAATATCTTACTTTTATAATTAAAGAGAGAAATGAATCACAAAAGAAATTATTCTAATTTTTCATAAAAATTTACTCCTGTTTATGAAAAGCAGGTAATTCTATTTTCATACCAGCCTTCAGCCTTTTACTGCAAGGAAGAAGAATAAATCAGTCTCATTCTCACAACTAGCTCATTTATATCTTGCCACTTACAATTCTTCAGAACCCATCACTTTGATTGCTACTTCAAAATGTCCTGTTGGATTGTTTTTATTTGAAACAACTTCATTTCCACTAGCTTCCCCAAGTATATTCAATGGTTTTTTATCCTCCTCAAAAAGATCTTGAAGAGTCATTTGTAAGTCCATTGACATTTTTGAAATGAAAGGAAAAATCTTCTTCATCCACTGTTTTTTTTCCTGAGGATAACTACCTTTCAGGACTCTTTGAATTTCTACATAAAGACCTCTTAGATTTTGGAATTCATCTTTTGGTAGATATCTTTTAATTTCCCCATTTGGAGCAGTTATGTTTTCTAGATTTTCTAAAAACCTTTCCCATCCATTTTTACTTTCTGATTCTTCCTCCCCTTCTTCACTATTTTTCAATCCTTCTTCAACTCTATCCACAGATTTTGATCCTTTCTTTGAAGTTTTGGATTGTGAGATCTTTGGAGAAATCTTTGCTTTTTGGGATTTCTTTGACATTTTGGAGGCTTTTGAGCTTCTCTTGAGATTTTCCATAGTGATTGAGTTTTCTGTAACACTTTTTATGTAAGTTTCATCTGTTGGTTTTTTTTTTTTTTTTTGGACCAGAATTTCAAAGGAAAATGAAAAATAAAGTCAGCAAAAAAAGCTTGAACATTTCAGATAACAGAAGGGGTGATGGTTTTTCTTAAAACATGAATTACAAATCTTATCCAGGATAGCCTGTCTATGAAAATGTGTGTAAAGATTCTCCAAATGTTCCACCAGTATCTTGGCATTATTTTTGCTAATATTTGAAAGTTCCCCTTCAGTGAATTTCCAAACTGCCTCCCAGATTTTCTTGTTATCCTTGAGATCAAATTGATTCCTCCTTTGTCTGTAATTGCTGAAAAAGTTGGCCTCAAATGCAGAAAATCATTCTCCTTCCAAAATTCTCCCAAGCCTCTCATCAAATCCCACAATATTTCTTACCAGAATGTACTGCTTTGTCAGGTAACACAACATGTATGAAATATCATACATCTTCCTCTTGACAATCATTGGAAGATTGGTTGAAAAAATCACTTCATCTACCTTTTCAAAGTTCTGATCCAACCGCTGAGCCTCTTTGTTTTCATTTCCACCCCATGTTGAAAATATTTTGCAAAGCCAAGATGCTGTATTTCATAAATCATGTCAGTTCCTAATTTTTCATCTCATTTGATAGAGAAGAAGATATTGAAAACAGACCTATCTCTGACATTTGATCTCTTGTTGCCCTGGAACCTGGATTGAAAATATTTCCATTTCCAATACTCTTAAATTCATCAATTTCTGAAGCATAATTCAACAGAAGAAAAACTCTATCTGATAGCACCCTTGAGTTGATCTCCTTTGCAGTTCTAGGCCTGGTGTCCAATGGATTGGTTTTGCCTGTGATCTTCAACGGTTTTTTGTTCTTTTTGGGCTCAAATTGTTTGGTTGTCTGGTCAAGTTTTGGATTCAATTGTTTGATTTTTTCTTTTTCATCAGGGAATGGAACAATACTTTTGAGATGTTTCCTCACAATATTTTCTGATTCATTCTTTCTAAAATTTTTGAGTTCAGTGGTGATATCTGAAATAAGTGTGTAGTATTCAAAGGTCTTGTCAAGGGGAGTTCCATTTCTGAAGTAAGTAGAAAGCTTTTGGTATGATCTTTCAAATGGCTCCATGTTATTTATGCAAGCTATTCTTTTGAGATTGGTCCAAAAAATCTCATCATTCAAATCCCTTCTTGATGCCTCTTCTCTGCAATATGCAATGACTGACAGGAAAAAGAGGTGTGAAATCAGCTAAGACATTACTATTGATCATTAATGAAGGTTTGAACAATCACAAAAAGGCACCTACGTGTTGTTACAGCAAAGTATTCTTGGGGACAATCATTGACAAAATCACTCATAATTGGTGAAGGATCAAAAAAGAACTCAGGTGTGAGTGGAACCATCTCTTGAAGTACTTTATCAAGGTCCGATGGCTCATTCAAGTGGCAAGATGAATTTATCCAGTTGTTTAATGTGTTTCTCCATTTTGAATTTGCATAATATTCTTCTGAAACCATTGTGTTTTCAGAAAGTGCTTTGGGATCCTTTTTAAAATGTTGAAAGATTGCCATCTGGGTAACTGGAAAAGGGCTTCAGTTGTATGAAAAAAATATTCTCAAGTGATCTGAGCTTCACACTGACCTATCTCTTGAGCCAATTCCTTCCTTGACCACATTATCTTCAAATGGCAAAAATGAATTGCAAGTTTCCATGTGAGTGGAGTCAGATCCTCTGGAGTCAGACGCAAATCTTTTAATTCATCTAGTCTGATTTTTCTGCTTGAATTAGATTCATCCCCGTCTTCTAATTTTACGCTGGAATCTATATACCACTGCTTTAATTTCTCCGCCAATCCACGTATTCTCATCTTTGAATCATGTGGCAGTGAACCCACTTCTCCAACAGTTGAGGAACTTGGCTGGCTAGCTTTTGAAAGAGGTTCCTTGTCAAAAGCTTCTGGTACTATTTTTTTGGCGGTAATCCAAGAAATTGGTTGTCAGGCTAGCAGCGTAAGTGCAACATTGGCATAGTTCTCAGTTGAAATATCCATACCAGCAGCAACTACATAGCGTTCCCATGTGTCCCCGATATCCTGTTTCCCACCATGATTTGAGGGCGACGAGGCATCGACTTTGAACCGCAGGATAATAATGTGTCAGGAATTCCTCCCCCTTCAGAAGAAAACATAGGGAGAGGAAGGAATCACCTAGGAGTTCCCTGAAGCCGTAGAGAGCGTCGCCTGTAGTTGGGAATTTTCAATTCGAAGAACATTTTAGCAATCATTTGACAATGGCCATGAAAATCAAGCTTATCATGTACCAGGTTTTATTTTGGAATACTTTGTCAGTTCTTTGATGGATTCATCTTTTGTCTTTCTGGAAAGAAATTTTTCTTTGAGCTCAGGATGGACGACATGCAAAACGCGGCGCGCTGGTTTCAACTTAAAAAGTTTTAGTAACAATCCAGGCAAATTACTCCCAAAAGCAATCAATTTAACTAAGGAATTAGCCATAATGCAGGGACTGACCGGTTATCTCGAGTTTGGAATGGTCGTCAAGCAGACCGCTGACAGACAGGCCGTACCAGAGCCAGAGGAAAGTGATTACCAAAGTTGATTGCATTTTCAAAGCGGAAGAAGGCTATAAGCGTTGGTTGTTTGAAGTGGAGGTGGGGCAGCACTAGAGACGAGTTGACGACTGCCAACCTGGATTATATGAGCACACTCCAATTGTGGTCCGGAGGTTCTAGCCCCAAACTGTAATCAGAATCCCCAGCCCTCCCTTGAGCATGTTTCAAATAGCCTCATGATATATCACACCCCGTTGAAGCGATGGAGCTCGTTGGACATATGGTGAGTATCGTAAAATCCCGGCTTCGATCACACTCATGAGGCGATCGACCACCCAGTATGATGCGGCACGAAAGGGGGATACTCGTTGTACAGTGGCCGGCAATAAAGTTTTCGTCCTGGGCCGCGCCCGTCGCTAACCAAATTTGACGAAAACTTATGTACTGCAGGCCAGTGTACATACACATGCAAATAGGAGCATGTAATTTCGTACAAACCAATCACAGCCTTTTCCGCAGTTCACCAGATGTGGTGTATTCCTATCGAAGGGCCCAGTATCATTCACTGCCTGTGATCTGAGAGGTTTAAAGTCGCCACAAGGATTTGTAAAGCTCAGAGGAAATGTTGAGACGAGTCGGTAAGATACATACATAATACCAATCGTGATTTGTGGAGTGTAAGGAGCAACTTTGCCACTGGTGGAAGACCGGCAAGTTTGAAGTAGAGATTCCTTTTTATTTGCAAGTGAAATGACAATAACCATTGAAGATCATTCTTCCTCCACCTCAACTGACAATACTTCCACGTACAGCACATGAAGCGCCGGTTCCTAGAAATCGCTCCTGTCCTCCAGACAGCTCCAGACGCTTTCAAGCAGACAGGGTCTGAACGAAGGTCTATGTATGGGTGAAGCGGAATTGCCGCGAGTCTGCTCAATGGCTTTCTGCCGCTTTTGGCCCTGCAAATGCGGAGTAGAGAAAGGACAGCCTCAGGTGTATTCTGAGGCTGCCCTCGACGCCCCATGGTGTATGCAGAACTTTCTTCACCGCGACAAAACAACTTTCACTTGTGTACAAGTGACGTCGCAGAGTACAAAGGTGCCTTTGTGCTTTGTGATGTCACTTGTATACAAGCAAAAATTGATTTGTCGTTGTGCTTGTTCTCTCTTGGTTTGATGCCAGCAACCACCACTAGCGTACTGCATCTGGCCCACCCACCAAAACCCAAAGCAAGAGCACACTGTCACAACACCCACTTGAAAAAAGGAATTGCATAGCTGTTATACACACACATGAAATAAAATAAGTTATAAAATACACCTAAGACTGAGTTCAAATGGACAAAAACAGGAGCAAGGAAGACGGAGAGATATGTGAATAAATATGGAGCAAGGAAGACGGAGAGATATGTGGATAAATATGTATGTATGGGGAGCAGAAGGATCTTCTCTCGTTATTTATATATGTGCACATTACATCACCATCATACCAATAACAAAAACACACGTGAGAGGAGACGGGCCAACAAAGAGGCAATACACCGTGCATGATATTATAAAAAGAAGTGGAAGGATAATAGCGAGAGAAGACAAAGAGAGAGAGAGAAAAAAAAAAAAAACGAGACAAACGAGCGGGCGCCCGACACACGAAGAAGCATGGCGAGGGTGCTGCGTGTGGAAAAGAAGTAAGAAAGAAGGAATCGGAAGACGAGGATAGTTTTGGAAAGAAAGAAAAAAGCGACTTAGGGGGAGGGGGAGGGGACAAGGGATGAGAAGAGAGAACATAATGATAGACGAGAGGACGGATAGGAATACATCACAGCGAAGAAAAGGCACACCGCACAGAGGGATGATACACACACACACTACGCGGGAGAAAAAGAGCGCAGAGATCAGGAGCGGCCAGGATGCGCAATAAGAGTGTCACATCCGCGATATAATAAATACGTATGTCATCAGGAGGAGGAGGAGGAGTAGTACCATTTTCCACCCGCACCAGTACCAACACAAAGAACCTTCAAATAGAACAACATCGAGTAGGATTGGGGCATTAAACTGGCTTCATGTAATGTAGCGAGATGTTGGGGAAGAGAGAGAGAGAAAGAGAGTAAAAAAGGAATCGCTGGAAGGGCTTTTGGGAAATGTGACTCGGAAGCAAAACGCCACTGAGATTGTTTGGAATGAGCAGTTGGATCTGGGAGGAGAGGACGGATGGATAGAGGCGGGAGAAGGTCTGGTGGGGTGTCATATACGGCCGACTAGTTCAGCCGAGACAAGCGTACCCAAGCGAACGAACGAGACATGCGGGCACTACGAAAGGCGGGAAGCCGGGCGACGTGCATGTCACGAGTCCACGACCAAGGCGCCGTCGTCGACAATCTGGGGAGAGTCGTACCTAGGGGGGTGGTCGGAGATAGGCACGGCTAAGAGGGAGGAAGAAGAAGAAAGGGGAGATGGATGAGTGTGGGTGGGAGCGAAGGAGAGGCCGACGCCGACTGGGACGAGGGGTACAAAAGGAGAGAGGAGAGGCAGAGGACTGACGGCTGCCCACGGACTGGTTCATGATCTCGTTCCAATCGTGCGGCTTGGGGCTGGCGTTGTTGCTCGGGAGGGTGTGGCTCCGCCTGATGTCGCTGGTCCGGAGCCCGGCCAGCGGATCCTTGGCGTGCGGCCGGCTCTGGAAACTGGTCGGCCGTGGTGTCGCGTGCGAGTGCGTGGGGGATCGTTCCACGTCACTGGCCCAGGACTATTTGACCTATCCTGCCATGAGGTTCTGAAATCATATCAGCTTCCGTGTATCTCTCCTTCTGACCCGCCCATGTTTTGTTTTCTTCCGCATATGTCATGACGCTTGACTGACGTGTAGATTCTTGGCCGTGTCCAGTCCCCCGAGGAGCGACATGCGCGCATTAGGCTTCGTCTGCGGCCGCAGACCCACGACGAAATGGTTCTGGTGGAGGATCATGAATTCGAGCACCGCCTGCGCCTGCTTCACTTGCTTCATGATAGATTCTTGTTCCAACAACGACTCTTGCTGGATGGTGGATTGAGGCTGTGGTTCGCCTGCTGCTGAAGGGGGTGGCGCGGGCTGGCGCTGGGCGTAGATGATCTTGTTCAGTTTGTCCGCCGTCGTGGGGTTCGCGGGACATAGGGCCGGCTGGAAGACGACCGCCAGGTTGTTGGCCGTCATCAGGTTCTTGTCCGACCGGTTCGCAAACACCGCTAGCAGATCTAAGAGGTAAAGGAGTAGATACTGGCTCGAGGGGCTCAGTGTAGAAATAAGTGATTTAAATAGTCTGATTTGATTCGGTTTGTCTCCTGAAAATTTTTCTAAAACTTCTTTCAGATCCTCGTACATCGACTGTGATATTAGGGGTTCCTGAGATGATGCGGAAATGAATGTGAGTGTTATTGCTCGATGGGAGCGAAATTCGAATCAAGAGTCTGATGAGACTCACGGGAAGACACATCAGATACCTTCTCAGGACGTTCGCCGCATCATGAATAGAGAAGTAGGGTTTTTGAGGAACGTCCGAGGAAAGAGTCTCGTTTTCGCTCAGACTCTCGCGAGGGGGTCGAGGTTGATTTTGTGAGGAATGGGAGGTTTTCCAGTCGAGATCTTTTCCATAGAACGGGGCTTCGTCGAAGATGGCCTGTAGTTCTTTCATGCGTTTTGTGGAGCCTGAGATCCTGAAGATGCCTTCGACCAGGGTTCCGTTCTCCTTGAGATACAGGCCGCACTTGGCCACGACGACGGGGATGAATCCGTAGATGTAGGCCTTCTGGTCCTGGCCGATCATGGAGATGGCGACGGAGGCATACTGCAGTGAGTCTTCTAGTTTGTTTCCGAATATTCTGGGTGATGTGTACTGCTGGAGATGGTGGTGGGTGATTGCTGATGGCTGCTGGGCGGTGCTATTGGCTGATGATGGGTCGATTGGCTTGTTGTTGAAGAGCGGCACCTTCCACCACTTCTGTTTGGTGGGTGGATGATGATGGTGCGACTGGATCTCTGAGAGAGCAGACGACATGCTCGTTCAGTTCGTGTGTAGTTTTCAGTGAGTTCGTCGGAGTCCAGATCAGTCAGTGGTGGTGGTTCGTGGTCGGAGTGGCAAATGTTTTTTTTTTTAAGTAGTGTGGTCAACAGCAGGCAGGCAGGAAAGAAAGAAAGAGAGAAAGAAAGAGAGGGTGAACCTCAGATCAGGAGAGCGAAGTGTTTTCAGTGGACAAAACACCAAACCGTTTGATTAAGGACGCATGCACTTATGTACTTACAAGGGGCGAGGCTGTGACAGCTGTGCCGACATGCTGATAAACCCATATTGACTCACACATCACACCTCCAGTGTAAACTCACTCTTAACCTGGCGGCAACCGAGCCGGTACATAATTAAATGAATCACATGATGCAAGCATGTACCCATCAACAACCCACCCCCACCCCGTTGTGATCACGATCCGGCGTGGCTCCCTCGACCAGAACTTTTCTCGCAAACAGTCGAGAGAATATCTACTGCCTCTCACACCAAACCGCACGCTTTCTCTTCTCCGAGTAATCATCTACACATACATATGTATCATGAGAAATTTAAATTCCTGCGTTGCTATCTTCGTGCTCACTAAAACTTCTGCCTAACAACCGCTGATCTTACTGGGTAGAAGATACACATCCAACCTTATCACCCTGAGAAGTGGTTGCAGCCTGATGTCATATGACGATACATCACCGTGTATTCCCTCCTACATAATACATGCATACATTAGGAGCTGGCTGGGATCACCTCACATCGGTGAATGCTATTTCTACGCTACGTAACACGGCCGTGTCTTCTGTTTCTGTTTGGCAGCCTATCGTCAACCAACAAAGGGCATCATCGCCTTCGAATGTTCAAAAAATATCCCCCTGTGCAGAGCTGAATCAGCCATTTGCCAGACATTCAGCGCTGAACGGTCGTCACACAGAACCGTGAATGTGGATGACTGGAAGTTAGTTGATAGCCCTTATCCAATATTTAGACCAGAAATGATGGTGGCAAATGTGCTATATTGTAGATGGTGAAAATCTTATCCAGGATGGCCCCGGTTATTCTATGCATGAAGTCTACTCTTACAGTCCCTACTTCTATGCTCAGACAGAGAAAAAAAACTGGATGACTAACAGGAAGACTTACTGTTGCTCAGATTCCTTGATATATCAGAAAGTCCAACTCTGAATTCCAAACTTTATAATAGGGCGGTGAAAATCAACCACAGTCAAGTTAGGTCAAGTTCTTACCATCACCAATTTAACACAATTTAAAATCTAGCTTTAGAAAGTTCAGAATGTGAAAATTTGACATAAACTCCTCCACCAATTAAGACCTCTAGGAAACTGGTTTATACCTTGGATATCTTACAAGGTGGCCCAGAACCATCTGGCCAATCAGTCTGAGTGCAAGTGGATGTTCCAGGGTATTTCCATAATCACAGGATTCCAATTGTCAGACTGTTGATTTTGGAAGGAGTGGATCTCAGGAAACCTTACCATTAAAGGTGCCCCAAGCACCCAAGTGGCCAAAGGAAACATGAATATGAAATACAGCTAGCTTTATGGATCCTAAGTGATACATTGACCACATTTTATACTTGCAATTTGAATGCCACCCTAGGTGGACTTATAATTAAAGCATGAATTCACCATTAATGATGGCATGTAGAATTGCATCAAACACTTGAACCTCTTACCCTTCAGGAATCAGGATTACATACCACCTGCCAGTATTTGTGCCAGTAAAATGCTTTCCATTAACTGAAGGATTACTGGGATGACTCCTTGAGGTCATTGGGCACAAATCTGGAATGGCTTGATTTTCAGAGAGTCATTCAAATCATGGCCATTTTTGCTGGCTCATTGTATTTGCAGATTGCTATGGTGCTATCACATATTTAAATCCAGAAGAGAAATAGAGAAAACAGGATTGGCAGGCACAGAAGGAGGCTGAGGGGAAGCAAATAACTGAATTACATATATACAAAGACCTCCAATTGAAAATTGGAGGAAAAATCCTTATCAATTGTTGGCTACCTATTGAGACTTAGAAGGATTGTCCAGGGCAGAGACTGACTCCCCAGACAAAATACCTCATAGCTGAATTTTCAAGTCCATGCATTTCTCAAAAGACAGTATACATGTTTGGCACTTGTCCAACCAATTGGTCACTACCAGAAAATCTGCTTCAACTGCCACCAGTTGACATGCAGTCACTTTGATTTAACTTGTGCTTTACTTGAATCTTACTTAAAAAAAACTTTAACCCAACTTCAATGCACAGTCACTGTGCATTGTGCACAGTTACTGTGCCAGAAAAGTTGTTTTGGATTAAATTGGAAGTAAAAGGGGAGTAAGATGGGACTAGCCTGCATGTCTACTGGTGGCAGTTGAAGCAGATTTTCTGGTAGTGGGTTGTTTCTTGCTTGAATGCTGATTGCAGAAATCCACAATGGGTTCTCAGGATACTCCAAGTTCATGGAAGAGAGAAAAATGAAATGAAATGGTTTCTAAAACTCAGAATATATTTTCTTTGGGAGACATGATAATGTGTGCAGTGTATCTTTCATATCTTGGAAGTCAATGGGTGCTGGCAGACAGAACAATCAATATGGATGGCAAAAATAAGTGGTAGCTTAAAGCAAATTGGGCGAATCAGTGGAGGGATATTTTAAATGAGGTTTATTTATCGTTGAGGCTTGATGTTTCACGAGTCCGGCCGCGTCTTCTTGAAGAATCGAGGGACCTTCGAGGAGGCGTGGTGAATTGGATCGATTTCTTCCTTCTAGCTGAGCTTCGAAGCCTTCCTTGCACAAGACACATGTACTTCCTGAGATGCACCTTACGAGAAATTTGCGCATACGATCTTCACCCTACGACATCAGTTGATCACGAACTGGCCAACCAAGCGTTCGAAACATTCGAGGTGGTCGATGGTGATACTCGCTGATTGGACGGTGACCGTAACAGAGGAATATCACACCTTTCTCTTCACATTTTTCAGCAGTGTGTTTGTTTTTGAAGGACAGCACTACAGAGCCTGCCCTTTGGGTTGTGAGCAACGTGTTATGGACAAGCCATTTGACGTGAACAAGGTCACCCTCGCTCAAGTCATTGTCGGCTTCGATTCTTCGGAGGTTGGACGACGCGTCTGGGTCGAAGTGCTTGGGGACATAGTGTGCGATGACAGAGAAAGTACGAGGGGTCGCCTCCAGGCGGTGATGAATTGGTTTCAACTCAAGTTCACACGTTGGTAGCAGGGCCTCAATGAATAAGGAGCTATCGCCTAATTCGGGATCTTGGCTCGAGAGGGATTCGACTCCCATTCCGCCGAGAGCGCCAAGGCCCAAGGCATCGCAAAGAGCCTGTAGGAGGGGTGAGAGGGGGCGAAGACGGTCGCTGATGTGTGATAAGTCGCACGCGTCAGAAGTGGCTCCAATATATTTGTAAGAACCAGGTAGAACATATGAGGCACATGAGGCTTGAAGATCACTAGTCGAGGCCGCGAGGCTTGGGCCTGATTGCTGCCCAGGAGAAGCCAAAGAAGTTTGGTTTTTGTTGGCTTTCATGGCTTTACGTTCCAGGACAAGGATGTCCGCAGTCAATTGTTCTACCTGTTGAATCATTTTGCGAACGCAGGCACTCATTTCGCGAACGCAGGCCAACATTGGCCCATTCGGGTCGAGTAAGGACATGTAAGTGGTAACGGCGCCTGTCGCTGAACGGCTCAGAGCATTGTCGATGATCTGATCTGCCAGAATGTTAAGGGCAACCGACGCGGGAAGGGTGGATTTGGGTTTGAGAGGAGTGACAAACACCGGGTTGGCGCCATGATCGGAGCGCTTGTGCCCCATCGCGCCGGGTGCATTCATCTTTCGGGTGGAAATGTCAAGCAGGTGAGGTCGGGCGGTGATGGGCCAGGGAAAGGACGGTGATTGGGTTCTGATGATAAAGAGGTAGTTGCAGAACTTGGTGGGACCAAGAGTGCGGAAAGGTGGAGGGGTGCGGCAGAATTCTCCAACGTGTACATAACTTCAAAGCATCTGGTATTTCCCACTGAAGGAAGGCCCCTGGCTCTGGGGGAATGTGATATTTCTGACTTATGGAAAGCCCCTGGCTCTGGAGAAATGTGAGCACTCTTTCAAGTGCTCATTAGAAAATTTGTTTCAAATTGAGGATTTGGACAGTCGTACAGTCGTTGATCTTGGCCAGGAGTGATCAGACAACTCCTTCATATTCAGTTTGATCACTATGTCCCTCAGGGTTGAAGACACAGGAAGACACGTAAGAATCAATAAAGAAAGAGAAGACATGTTGGGTTCCTAAACAAGTAAGAAATTTCTTCATGAATAACTTGAAATGTATCAAGTCGGAAACAAAACAAAACCTGATCAGATTTCCTCGCAACAGGAAGACACAGAACAATGAAAATCCACAGGCCAGACAAAACAGAGAAATGCAAAAAAAGAATCTGGAAAATGAAGCAATAAAAAAAAACAAAGAAACAAGCGGTGTTGCAGTGATGGGTGAGTGTCGCAGATTGAGTGAATGTCTAGCGGGGTGAATACCGTACAAGATGGGGAAAAGGTCTTCCTTTCATAGTCAACAATTAGAAATGTTTGCTCTGGGGTATGTACATACGATTCTGCTGAGGCAGCATGAGTGGCAGTTTAATTTAAATTGAGCAAATATCAGTAGGGAGGAGAGGGGAAAGAAAAGAAGAAGAAGAATTTGGAGTCAATTTCGAAGCAGACTTCAATGATCATTGAGAATCCTGATGTTTCACTTGACAAGCCGCATCTTCTTGAAGAACCGGGGGGGTCATTGAAATGGGAAGGAGGGGTAATTGATTCCGTCCATCATGAGCTTCAAACCCTTGCTTACACAAGACGCGTGTCTTACTTGGTGGTATATATACCCAACTTTCCACATGTCATTTTCACCTTCCAACACTATGAAGCCTGCGAGGTGGGCGAGGGTGATACTTGCTGGTACGATAGTAACCGTAAAGGAGGAAGATGCCGGTGATTTTGCATTGTTCGGCGGTGAGTTGGTTGATGAAAGTCAGTACCAAAAGAGCCCGCCTTTTTGGATGTGAAGGTGTTATCGACGAGCCATTCGACACGGACGAGGTGGCCCTTGGCAAACTCATTCTCCGTTTCCAGTTGGCTGAGGCTGGACGGCGCTGCCGGGTCAAAATCCTTGGGGATACCGTGCGCAAGGACTGAGAAGGTTATCATCAGGGGTCGCCGCCAGGTTCGTGAGGGCTTCCTTTTCCGTTCCGGCGAGGGGATTGGATGTGTGGGTGGTGCGCGTCAGAACGTACGGCCGCCTTTGTAACTGGCCTTTCCTTGTGGAAAGGGAAAGCATCTGAGACAGATACGGCCTCAAGATCACTGGTCGGTTCCGCGAGTGGGAGTCTTGGTGAGATTTGCTTGCCGGGAGAAACTAAAGGGACGTTGGCTGCAAGTTCCAGGGCACGAATGCGAGACTTCCATGAGGTGAATTCTCGATTCATTTCGTCCAACGTTCGAATCATATCGTTTATTTGTTCATCCCTTTTCCGATCGTTCAGTTCACAGGTTATCATTTTCTGAATCAGTTCGAGCGTAGGCGTGTCCATCATGACGGAGCCGGTCGTCGAGCGGGTTTTAGGATTCTCGAGGAGCGCTGCCAAGAAGGTAAGCGCACTCGACACGGGAGCGGTGGAGTTGGGTTTGGCGGCGGCGGCGAGAAACTCAAACGCCGGTGTGCCCCCGTGATCCGTGCGCTTGTCCACCATCCCGTCGGGTGCAACCGTACTTGGGCCGATGGAGTCCAGCGGATGAGGTGGAGCCATGGGCCAGGGAACGGGGAGAAACGGCGATTTACTTCTGCTGATGCCGAGGTGGTGGGAGTCAACGACCAGGCGTGCGAAAATGGGAGACTCTCCAAAAATGCGCAACTCTCAACCGGAGATCAAATGTGCGGCGCTTTTCAGTCGTCCATCTTGACAGGAACTTGAAAGGATCACACCACTTGACCAAGCTGAAACCATCAAACATCCCCCCCCAAAAAAAGAACACGAAGACCCGGAAATTGGCCAGCGCTGTTTTCAGGTTGATTACTATGTCCACCAGGGTTAATATAACGCGCGAAAAACAAGAGAAAGGGAGAAAGAAGTGCAAGTTTCAAGACATGTGGGTAGCAAACCAACATGAATTGCAGTCAGATACAACACTAAACTATGTAAACTAAAATTGCTTCACAGGAAGACACGGAAAATTTTGACAATCCAAACGCCAAACAAAAGAAACACACACACACACACACACACCAAGTGAGAATGACTAGGAGAGTGAAGCAGGAAAAAAAAAATCAAGTCACAGGATGTTTTCAGGTTGTACTTCATTGTGCTACGAGATATCATATTAATCAAAAATGTCTACTGGGTATGATTATAATTCACTATACTAAAACTAATAATAACTGGTTCGGGGGTTTTCTTCAACTTGAGTGGCTGTTACAAGAGACGAGAGGTGTAAAACATCATGCGATCAGGGAAAAAGAAAAGGCGAAAAAAACAAACAAAGTGTGACGAACAAGAGGTGTGCTAGGATGGATGGTTATTGGCCTGGGGGGGGGGGGGGTTTAGTAAGAGGGGGACGGTGGTTGGCTGGGAGTAGGACGGGACTTAGGGGGTGAGCTGAATTTGGAGTTGAGCAGGTTGAGGAGAGCGTTTGGATAACGGAGGAGATAAAGCTTAAATGGAAACTCGAGCAAGAGCTCGTGCTCTTGAGTACTAGCAGTAGAAGCTTCATTTTGGACTCGGAACTTGGGGGGCACTTCGGAGGGGAATTGTTTGAGAACGAGGAGCCGATTTCGGTGCAGTAAGTTCTGGAGCAGTTGGAGCGGTTCGCATTCCAGTTTATTATAGATGAATCGGATCACTTCTTTCGAGTTGGAAGAGGAGGACGAGTTCAGCGACTTGAGACAGTTCAGATGCCGGAGCACCAGCTTCGTCCACTCTCTGACGTCCATATCTTGCTCGACTCCTGTGCTTCTTAGCCCGGCTGATGAAGACGACGACGAGGAGGAGGAGGAGGAGGAGGAGGAGGAGGAGGTGATGGGCGAAGGAGGGTTGGAGGAAGAGGCTGTACACTGCAAGCCGCGGAAGACGGGGATGCTGTTATTGCTTGACTCGAGCAGCACGGATTTTCCGAGTTGCTCCAGCAAGTCCAATCTAGATTCCTGGCGATCCAGCAGGTTCAGCAAGACCTGGATCGCCGCCGCGTGGTCCGAGGTAGCCGCGCTTGTCGTCTGAGACATCATCATCATCGAGTGGTCCGAGTCTTCCGTATGCCCTTCTTCTCGTCCATGGAGCGCCGATAAGGAGGGGGAGCAGCCGTCTTCTTCTTCTTCTTCTTGTTCCTTCCCGCTGGTCAACATGGGGAAGTGACTGATAGTCTCTTTTAGTAGTTTGTTCTGCTGCACTATTTCTTTCACCAAGAGTTGGGGATGCATTGCTGTCACCGCGAAACGGGGCTGCAAGGAATTAAGGAGAAACTGATATGAATTGAGTGTCGCTGTCAAGGAAAGATGCGCGCTTCTTCTTCTTTTTTTTTTTTTTTGAGGGAGTTCTTCTTCTGGTCGAAGAGAGTGAAGCCTTGGGCGCAGTCCGCTTCTCTATTCCACCGCAGAGCTGCAGCAAAAAAAAGTCGCAGACAGGATCATCATCATCAGTTCAAGCCTGTTCAAGGGATGCATACATGCATGAGTCCGTAATGATGTCATCAACATTAGATGCTTACGGAGAGGTGTGTGTACCAAAGGTGGAAGATCAGGAGAAATATGTATGGATTGTAAAAATGATGCGATCGTCCGCAGTTCGAAAGAGTGATGAGATAGGAGGCTCGGTCTCGGGCACACCGCAGTGGAACCTTATGAAAGCAGGGCCAAATGTTTCCTTTGTTGGGTTGATTATTTTTGTGTTGGTTTTAGTTTTTTGGTGGTATGATTAAGGGTTGCTTGATATGGATTGCGGACCAAAAAAGAAGGACGAAGATGATTGATTGGAATCATTCATTCAATAAGAAGGAAATGTGTGCTGGGAAGGAGGGAGGGGGCAATTAGATTTAGCGGCCGGTTTGCCAATTCCGGTCTGGAGCGATGTGCGGATTAGCGGCGGGACTGGCTGAAGTATAGCCTGAATGTACCTGGATGCTCAATGTTGACTCGATAAATGTTCATGCTCCACTATGAAAAAAAAAAAAAAAAAAAAGGAATCTTGGATGTGGTTGTTTTGAAGACTGTCAGCAGATTGGAGACAGCCTTTTTAAATAAATAAATTGGTGAAGTAAAAAGATGTGCATCCAATTTGCAAATGCAACTTTCGAGTGATCAAAAACATCTGCATAACTGTGACAGTTTAATAAGCTACCCGGGGTGAATTGCATGTTTCTGTTCGGGAACCGGGAATCGGCCATCGGGCATGGAACGTTATCAAGTCAAGAAATGTTGAGGATGATGATGATGATGATGCAAGTTTCGAGTTCGGTGTATCCGGGATAGGGAAAAGCAGGCTGAATGCCAAACGTCGGGTGTTCCATGAAGCTGAATCAGCGGTATGAAAGCGGCAGGACGCGGGATGCGGAAGTGCCACTCGAGATGCTGAGGGGGAGTAGGACCGAGTGAGTGACGACGACTCTCCGCTCAGTTGAAAAGAATGCTCAAAATGCAGACAAGGGAATCGCTTTATATGAGATCTCCCAGTGGACGCCCAGGATTGGATCTCAGCATCCAAAGGGAAAAAGGGACCCAAGAGGAGCAACCAGCGGCTTCTCAAACTCTTATGTACTACTTCACTGCTCGTTGTGGTCTTTTTCGATACCGTATCAAGTCAGGAGGAAGTGATCACACAAACAAAAGTCTATTTTGAATGCACAATAATTAGAGTGACTCGTATTCAGCAAGGTTCCCAGTTCATCCGGCATTTCTTTCTTGAGAATGCTCGAGCAAGCTTGGAGGCTTTGGGGCGGTGATGATGGGCCGGGGCAATCAAAGGCCCCATCCGGCCCGCCCCGTCCGCACGAGGCGCGCCAGACGCGCCCGCGCCCGCGCTCGAGAGTGTGGTATGAAACACTAAAACTAATCTTGACTTTCTTCCCACTTCCAGTCTCACACTCACAAGCAGCTCCTAAAAATCAACGCAGTTCTCGCAACACCCAGGATGGTTGGGAAACATCAACCCATCAAACCAGTTGCAGAGACGATCGCTGCTTTCCGATCAAAGAACCTGGATGGAATGCTGGAGGAAGGATACCAAGGTATTTACATACATATTCATCTCTCCGCTTGTTGCTGCTGCTGCTGATTCCAACTTACATTCAAATTATCATGACGATGTATTGATTTGAAAATTCTTTCGTGCTCAGCACTTTTCCGACAAGTGATTAGACAGCTGTATCTTCGCGTGGCCACCCATAAGAGCCGAGTCTTTTCCAGTCCTACCATGAGCATCCCCATCAAAGCCCATCCAAATGACATATCCAATACAGGAAATGAAGTGGCAAAACGGCTAGGCAAGACCATCTTCCCCGCGTTCAAGGAGAAGGTGAGGGACTTGCCGCTCGTCATGGATCCATCCAGCTTGAAAAACGACTCGAGCTCCTGGTTCGAAGCGGTCCTCAATCACTTGATCCAAATCGATGAAATGTTGGAAGAAATCGATGCCTCCAATATCATGATCTGGCGGACGTGGAGACCTAATCAAGACGAAAAACCAAGCGTGCACCACTTGAGTATGTTCCTGGGGAAACGAATCACCTATCAGACCGAAGAACTGCTCACAGGTCCATTCTGTACCCTGCTGATCGCATGCGACAAGTTTTTCCTCGGGCCTAACGGGTCACCGCTACCATCGCCCACCGAATATGGCCTCATTGACGAAAAATGGGACCAACTCGCGAAACTATCAACTTCGACGATCAACGACACGGATGCGTTAATCCAGTGGATACAGAAACCCAAGCTGAGCTTGGCTAAGGAGGAATGGCAAGAGTTGGTAGAAGAAGTGGAGTACTTGTTGAGGTCACTCGATAAGCACTTGCATCCTGCCCTCCACCAGCCTTACCATGGTCACGAATCAGGATCAGATGAAGATATCGAGACGCTGAATGCCACCGGGCTCAAGTTCATCAAAGCCGGGATTCCGATCGTCAAGTTGATTCGGATCTTTTTCAATAAACTTTCGCGTGTGTCCACCTATCCGCACTTGGTGTTCTCCGACCCGTCGTTGGAAATGGATGCCGAAGTCTTTATGAGATTACTCGTTTCCACTCACGACACTCAGAGCTATTTACACCAGTACAGCAACGAGTTAAAAAGTTCTCCGAACCATCGCCGGGCTCTTGTGGATGAGATTATCAACGTACAAGGCTGTCTGGTCGACTGCTGGCACGGGATTGAAAGATATTGGGACGCTCTGTTGGCAAAGAAAGATTGCCAAGTGGATCAAGGTGTGATTGCAGACAACCGGGTATGGCTCGAATCTTGGACTACAGCATGGTTTCTCGCTACCACAAACGCCATGTTGGCTACCGGTTGTCAATACCCCTGGCCTGACCCCGATGATGAGCCTGATACCGAAGAAGACGACGACGACATGGCCGCCGGCTTCATGATGTTTAACGGTCGGTTTGGTGGTCACGGTCCGTTTGGGAATTTTGAGGATGAGGATGACGACGAGGACGAGGATGACGACGAGCAGGAGGACGATGACGAGGAGGATGAAGAGGGGGATGATGATGATGATGATGATGATGACGAGGAGGAGGACGATGATGATGAAGAAGATGATGATGATGATGATGGCGATGAGGAAGACGGGCCAGGCAAGAAGGCATAAGCTGGAGAAGTCACCATGAGATACCCGACGAGAAGGAGCCTCGATCCCAAGAAGGCTTTGAGGTGAATTTTGAAACCTAATCCAAGAGAACACCCCTCCTTCTTGTGACCTGTTCACACTCACTCGTCAAGGCACACCTCTGATTAATTCTTCCTCACATGCTTGTAGATAATGGTATTCTGCTTATTTATTGAAAAATCAAACTCGCATTTCACATTGTATGTATGAGAAGAACACCTTGAGGGCTAGTGGTTCATTAAGTACAACATGCAAAAAGATGTCGCATCCATTCATGATACCCACCCTCCAGATATCTGTGAAGCTTCCACCAGCATACACTTATAGCTGCATATAGTGACTACAAATAACTTGGCAAAACTCAACAGATGTTTAACTCCAAGAAGGATATAACTTTTTTCAAATGTGAGCCGGGCTATGAGCTCCTCGGGGCATTTTTAAAGTCTGGTGTGAAGGAAAAGGAATTGTGTTACATATTTGGCAATATCTTCTATCTTGATTGCTATGAGCCGCAAGCTTGTTTTATTCCTATTCCCGTCCATTCGCTTGATGTTAAGCCTTGTTAAGCTTATAATCGTTAGAGTTGAGATTGTTGTTTTGTTAACAGGTCGCGTAAGAAGTCCAATTTTTTCTTTGACGCGTTCGTGGAAAATCGTCATGAGAAATCTATAACGTACAGCATAGCACACATTATTATGGTAAAAGATATCATCAATCTTTCCTGCCCGGTTCTCAAACGCGTCCAGAACTTCTTTTTGAGCATCCCCAATACATATATCCCCTTCACTGCAAGTGGGAGTGCTTGAAAATATTTACAACCTCAGACAAATTTCTTCCGTTTCCCCTTTAATTAATAACCCCAAAAAGTAGTCGACCAGCTTGGATTGAAATCTCTCCATCATCATCGTCTTCGTTCGTGGATTAATTTTCCAACAGGTGGCGTCGGTCGCTCGCGTCGCCTCAATCCTCCTCCGTGTTGTGCAGTCCCCGTCCGGCCTTGATCATCTGTCAAACCCAGCAACCTGCGCCATCAGTCAAACTGCGTGTTTCCTTGAATCTTGATCGAAGGAGTATTCCTAGAGTTTGTAGATTTTCTCTTCGTACCTTTTCTCTTATGGACAACAACTCCGCGCCGTTGTTATGGTGAGGACCACATACATACATACATACATAGTCTCGATCGGAAGCTTTAAACTTATCCGCTTACTCTCTTCTACTCTCAGTCTGAACTTCTCATAGAACTTAGCTCCAGGTTTTGAAGTATTGAACCCGTTCCAGCTGCTGAGGAAATTCTTGATATTTACAATACCGTGTACACCTTCTTCCTGATCTGCTCCGTCTGCAGTACATATTTCTGCAAACCCGAGACGCGAACAGACGCGAACACATTCAGCAATCGACCACATAATCAAACACGCGCGTACATACATACAGCTCGGTCGCCTTTCAATCCACCAATCGCGCTCACTCTTCGTCTTGGAATTTCATCATCCGCTCTGAACTGAAGTCGCGAACGCCAACTTTCAGAATGGCCATTCTTCATCGGCAAAAGCGACTCTCTCCCTTTCTTTCCTCCCTCTTCTTGCTTCTCTCCTCTCCAACACTATCGGCTGCCCCTGCTTCATCTCAAGATGCCTCTCAACCCCGGTACGTATAAACATTTTCACCCTATCACATCTATTGTATACTGACGTAATGGTAAATATTTTCAGATGGGGACAAGCCTCTCTCCTCTTGTCAGACAACTCGCTTCTGGTCTACGGTGGAAAAACCTCGGGTGGTGGCGGATTCACCTATAGCAGCTCTCCCAGTGAGTATAGTCTATTCTACCTACTAGACTCGTGTCCACTATGCTAATCCACCCCACGCTTCCTTCATTTTTTTTTTGGAACTAGATACCGACGACTTAATTTCTCTCTCTCTTAATAGCTCATTCTCGACTTCATCCCCACCGTGGCAATACATTTCTGGCTCTAGACTTTCTCCAGAAGCCTCACAGTCGGTCTCATACGCGACTCTGGGCTCGTTAGTTGAGCCAACAGCCAATACCCCAGGAATCGTTTTGTCGTTTGGGGGCGATGTCAGTGGTTCGCCCAATCTGACGGGTACCGACAGCTCATGGGTCATCAATCTACCTCCAACCGACTCGACCAACGCGTCAAATAGTGCTCTTGTGAAAGTCGCGCAACAGGATGCCACTTGGGCCCAGCAACCTATGCGCCGGATACGACACACCTTGACCTCGGCTTCTAGTCCCACCTCGCTTCGTCTCTGGGCTTTGGGTGGCCAGAAAAACGATGGGAGCGGGACTGTACTCGACGAACTATGGCAGTATGCCGCCCCCAAGTTGACCCCGCTCCAAGGGACCTGGTCTCAATGTTCCGCCGCACCAGCAGTCTCTTTCGATCACGCGTCCGTTGCAATGCTGGACTCTTCAAATCAACTCGTCATCTATGCCATCGGTGGTGTTGGCTCTAACAAGCAAGCGGTGGACATGTCGAACATTTACCGATTCACACCCGATCTTTCTTCAGACGCCTGCGTCGGACGTTGGGAAACCCTTCCCCTGCACGGTTCTTCAGCTCCTACACCCCGAAGGGGTCATTCCATTGTCAGCTTATCATTTACTCAGATCTTGCTCTACGGAGGCGCTTCGGCCGACGGTGAACGCGTTTACAGCGACTTATGGCTCTTAGACCTCTCTGCAATGGCCTGGAGCAAGTTGAATACCGGTGATGCTAACAGTCCTGGCGCGCGTTGGGGGCATACCATGGTTCGAGTTGGCAGTAACGTGGTGGTAGCGTTTGGGTTTGGCAGCTTGGATACGAGTCAACCCGCATCTTCCAGCGTTGGGGTATACGACCTTCAGCAGCTCAAGTGGACCGACAGCTACTCACCTTCTCTGACTTCGGACGGCCATTCGAGCGCAGTCTTGCAAGTACCTGGCACAGCTGATGCGACGGTCCATAATTCTAACGGCTGGGAAGTCCCGGGATCGAAGGGTACTATCAAGCCACTCCCGATCCCACCAGTGAGCGGGGACCCAGCCGGGCCCTCGGTTACGACCAGTACAATTCTCGGCATCACCCTCGGAATTTTCGGCGCTCTTGTCGTGGGCGTGGGCTCAGTGCTGGCATATCGATACCAGAAGAAACTGAAGGAGCAGCGCGTGATTGCTGCCGATGCGTACAAGCAGAAGGCTTACGGGCCTGACTTTGGCGGCGGAGATATGCAAGACGATGACCACGTGAGACTGGTGAACCAGGAAGACAGTCTACATGCATCTCATACGATCCCCCGGACTCGGTCCAGCGTGACTCGTCGACTGGAGAACTCAGTCCCAGGCCCCCTGAAAGCTTTGGCCGGAGTGGGTGTGGGTGTCCGTGCTCTTTGGCCGCACAAACGTCACGACAAGCGTAAAGAGCGCTTCGATATCCTGGCCGATGAGGAAAGCGAGGTGTGGGTCTGTACCGACACTGCCAGCATGTCGAGCTGCCCATCGTCATCTCAGTTCAACTTGAACAAGCCCCTGAAAAAGTACGATGAATGCTGCACGGAACGGGTCCGACTGCCGCCGCCTCCTCCTTGCCCCATGTCTGAAGTTCAACGACACCTCCCTTCCCTGGTGACTGTAAGTCGTGACTTGCGTTTCTTCTCTGATGTGATTTTTGACTGATGATGCATTCATTGTACGTGATATAGACCCGTGGTGGTTTGCGGATTTGGGACGGGATCGATGATCCTCCAGAATCCCAGCATGGGTTTGGGACATCCACCAGTTTCCTCGGTGCCTCCCTGGCGCCATGGAGTGATGATGGCCGAGGTCCCTCCTCGATCTCGGAATGTGGACGGTACGAGCCAATGAGGATGGGCAGTGGAGAGTCCTCAAGCTCACGCGCCCACCCCTCGGGAGAGAGCCCCTCGCGACATGACCCTTTCGCTGATCCTGAGCATGACGAAGATGGCCGTCACACGCGCGAAGGCACAGGATACTCGACCATCGATTTGGCCGATTCTCCTCGACTGAGTAATGCCACCTACGTGGCGGTTGATCAATCCAGCCATAACCATGTCGAGACTGTCGACGACAACTGGGGACGCTCTGCCGCGGGCCTATCCAACCTCAGTCTGATTAGTAGTGCGGGCCACAATCCTTTCTTGTCACCCAAGTCGCTGGAACGAGGCGGAACCTGGTGGGGCCGACTGCGATATGGCGCCGAAAAGCATGCTGTAGTTGACTTATCACCTGGTGCTATCCATCCCATTCGCGATCCCACACCGGCGCCAGCGATATCACCGATCGATCAATTCGATGATGCTCATCTACTCGCACAGCAGACTCCTGAGTTAGGAGGAGGGGGCAAGGCAGAGTATTCGATAGACGAGCATGGTCGATGTCGGACTGCGACAGATGGATCGGGCCCACAAGTGGACGCTGGTCTGACGCACACATCCCAGGCGTCAAACCAATCAGCCTCGACGGCCACCTCGTCGATGATTGAGGCTGCCGCAGCACACATGACGGTCGTCCAGCGGCTGACGACTATCGACAGCAGTCGGCTATCTGACTCGTCTTCGCTTCCCAACAGCTACCAGAGCTTGAATCGGGCCAGCGTGTCACCGCCCACGCAGCCTCCTTCCGAACTGGCCAGTCCGGTGCTGACCGATCGGCCGGTCTCACCGCGGCCGAAAGGGCCCCGTCTGAACTCGCCAGTTATCGGTGCCACGCATCTCTCCCTACTGACAGCGGTTGACACATTGACGCCGGCCGAGCAGACCTTCCCCGAACGGCCGCCCGTCCGACGCACCGAGACCGCCGGCTCCGTCGGCGTCCGGGCCATGGTCAAACAGTTTGAAACTCCCATCCTCCCCTCACCCGCGGACCGCAAAAGCAAAACTCCTAGAACTGCCGGAAGAGTCAAAGTGGAACGCAGCCTCGTCAAAAAACCTTTGCTCTTCGTCGCTAATCCCGATAAATAATAATAATAATAACACACTTCTCTTGTTTTTTTTTTTTTTTTTTCCTATTCCCCCCTATCTTTTCTTATATGATGTATCCATCACAATATACGAGTTAAACAAAATGATTGTGAAAATGCGTTTAGGCTGATATCCCACACAGAACATATGATCAGCTGCTCTCCTCTTAATTGGCATTCTTGTACCCTCATCTATCCATGCCTCCATGCTATCCTTTTCGTCGGAAGATTTTCGTATCTTGTATGAGCATTACTTTATATCTTGTTATCCTTATGATTCATTCTGTGCAGTGAGTTACATGTCACGCATTTCCAATTGATCCATCCTTATTTCCTTCCTTCCTTGTGCCCATGGCTGGCTGGTGGATGATGTAACAAGACCCCTGAGCCCGCTATTCATAAGAGTCGCGGTTGGATTTCCGCTGTGGGATTTCCTCTGCGTGGGTGCGTTCAGCCATGAAATCATCACCCGCCAACTCAGCCTCCTCCACCCCCACCGACTACAAATCCTCGCCCTCCTCCCCCACCACCTTCATCCGCGCAACCCCCGCCCCCTCCAAGCTGCTCACCCGCATCCGCGCCGCTACTCGCTCACTATTCCCGCCGGAGCGCCGTTCATTTATCACCGATACTACCACCGCCAGCAGGAAAAGGGCCATCATCTCAATCGCTCTCCGGAAAGGGTTGTGTATGTCGGTTCCTATAACCCCCCCACCCCGTATCAGCTGGCCCTTAACACTCATCCTCTCCCTCCACCCACAGTCGTCTTCCTCTCCGTGCATGGCGTCCTTAGCACTACCTTGCTGGCTCTGGCTCTGGTCCGCACCAGGACCGTCAAGAACAACTCACACCATTTGCATGGCCAGTGAGTAACCCCTGAGCTTGATGTATTCAACGAGTGAGGAAGAAAAAATTAGTCAGAATGATCCAAGTTGAATAATTCTGTGTGTGTGTTTTTCATTTGATAGACGACGATCCATTGCCAGTAAAGTCATGCAAGTCTTGCTGCAAACCTTTCGATCATCCTCGACTGCGCGACTGGCCAGTTGGCTAGGCCTCTACTCGACGCTATGGACACTCACGTACTCATTCCTCAGGAAATCTCAGCACCGATATTCTGCCTGGAATCCCTTCATCGCCGGGTCGCTCTGCGGCGTCTCCTTCTTCGCCCAAGCGAAAGCCGATCGGAAGGAGATCGCTCCTAACGTGCTCTGTAGGTCAGTCACCATGCCTTTATTCACGTATCTTTCTTTTTATATATACATATATATATATTTGCGTGCCCACTCGTAGCTCATGGGCTTTTCCTGCTTCGATAGAGGCATTTATTCAGTCCTCATGTGCTACCCGTTGTGCCATTTCAAGTATGCAGACATGTTGCTATTCGCCCTGTCGAACGCGCAGAGTGCCATTGGCTATCTGCTTTACCCGGACAGCCTACCGGCGTGGTATGTTCATTGGGTCTCGCGGGTGGGCGAGTTAAGCCCGCGGTTTGTGGCTCTGAATAGGGAGCTCGATCGGTCGCTTCTCCCGTCGGGTGGCACTTTCCTCCAAGACCACCATCGATTGATCTTCCGCGACACGCTTCCTCGTACGTGGTACAACGAAACCCGGATCCAGTCCTGGCTTAATCTGCCCGATCCCACCCTCCGCAAGGGCGCCCCTTGCGCTCTGAATCACTTCCGTCACGACAGTTGTCTGGCCTACAACCTCAATCAAGTCTGCCGTACCATCCTCAAAATGTCGCCTACTTATGCCATCCTCCATCTCGTCCCCGCTCTCATATTTCGGTCCAAGGTTTTATTGAAATCGTTAGTTCCTTTCTATTTTTTATCCCGTGGCGTATGTCTTACTCATCAAACGTACATTGCATCTATTTAGCCCGATCACCTTTATGAGTTCGATCGTCAAGAAAACCATCCTGAGTGCTTTGTTCCTCGCCACCTTTGTCTCGGTCGTCCAGAACTGCTTCTGTCTTCCCAGTCAGCTCTACGAGCGTTTTGGGATCACTATCCGTGGTGCCCCCTTTTATGGGATGATGGGGTTCCTCACGGGAGTTTCGTTGCTGTGGGAAGAGCCAAAACGAAGAGGGGAGTTGGGTAAGTGATCCTAATCTGAAAAGACGTATTACAATGTAGAGAGAAAAAAAAGAGAGCTGATGTTATTGTATGTATGTTAATGTGGGACGGCTAGCACTTTATTGTGCTCCGAAGGCGCTATACTCCCTATGGGCGGTCTTGAAGGCCCGGAACCTGGTGCCCAAGAAGGTCTTCATGGGGGACATTCTTGTGAGCTCGATCGGGTGCGGGATGTTGATGCACTGCTTCGTGAACCGGAAGGAGCGGATGCCGGCGTTGGCCAGAGGAATCATCAGCCAGATTGTCGACCCGCACACTCCCGATCGGACCAAGAAAACTCGCGCCGACCCTCCGCACCCTCCCTCTGAACATCCCCTCCTGCCCCCTCCCCGTGTCCATCCTCCCTTCGAACCAGCTCGGCTTCCCGCCTGATCTGCTGATGGACCAGTTACATAACTCCTCCTCCTCCTTCAAAAAGAGTCTGTGTTCAAGACTGACGATAAACGAACCCTTGTGAACCTGAAAATGCTCGCGACTGATTTCTGCTCCACCTGTCATTAATTATACTTGATTGTTTTGTCTTTGAAGTGTCTGTTTGAATGCCTCTTTCGTCGCCTATGTTATCTATCGACACATCCATAAGTCTCCCCTACTTCTCTTCCTTTTTCTGTATCTTCTCCTCCTTTTTCTGTATCTTCTCCGACTCCACACGTAGATAATCACGATTTTTTTTTCCCCTTCCTCTCTTAATTAAGGGCAGCTCGTCAACATCCGCAGACAATTTTGGTTTTGGTAGTGCAATCCATTCCATTCCATTCCACGGAGTTGTCTTGAGGCCATGGAAATCTGTAGTCATGGTTATATGTGATTTTACGCAGTGACTGCGCATGTGATGAGAAGGAAACATGATCATCATTAATGTTGGACCATCAGCCTGCTGTGCCAGATTTCCCAGATGCCAGCCACCACACTTTTACCTTTTCTTGTGTTGCTTGGTGTATCTACATAAATAAAGACATGCGCTACCCTTTGGCTGGGAGGTTCTTGATATTTAAAATAGCTTCTTTTCCACGTTCCATACCATCAACTACACAAGGCATCTATTTTTGATTTTTTTTCTCAACAAAATTCATTTCTTGGCCAATGTGAGTCGCCACAAATTAATCTACAAGGTATCTCTATCTGTACCCTTCACAACTTCATCTTTCCAAGATAGCTCAAGATACCCCATCATATGCATGCTTCATCATAACGCAAATACACACATAACACAACTCCAACAGCTTTTGACCTTCACTTTGACTTCCCAGTGCCCACTCTCTCATTTTTGATCAGCATTTGGGACTCTTTTTTTTTTAATTGAGATTTTTGTTGTTGAAACTCTGAAGCTTGTCTGGTACAGAATTGCCCTAGCTCAACACATTCCACTCGTTTGGGTCGCAAATCAATGAGAGGATTTCTCAGGCTAGATAAAGAAATGCCGGTTCACTAACTCAAGATTGTTCATGCTACCGGCTCAACCCAATCATTCAACATCTTACGGAGAATGCCCCTTGGGGATCCGGATGTTGGAAGCCCCGTGAAAGGGCTTGGCCAAGCTCGTGGGGATTGTGGGTGAGCTGAATGGCGCAAGCAGATAGATCAACAAACACGATATCAATTCGTTAGCTTAGCAGGTTGGCCATGCCTCATCAACCCAGCCTTAGTGGAGTATGTACTCGTGGCAACACATCACCAGGTGTTGGCGAATTTCCATTGGTAGCTGAATTCTCCTTATTAAGCAGTCGCTCATCCCCAAATTCATGGATCATATATTCGTAACATGATTGATTTACACATACAGTACACACAAAATGTCTAAAGTTCTTCGAGTAATTTGTTGAGCAGGGTTGATCAAGAAATGAAAGGTGAAACCCATTGCATAAAGAGAGATTGCTCTCATTTCGGAGGTACCGCTTGGGTACAGTTGGACCTCCCAAAAAAGAAATTCGGGACCGGTCTCGTGAGGCCGCTGGTGTACTTGTGATCCTGTGATTCAAACTCAAGTCAGATAGAGAAATTGTAAGGAATTTTGGTGAAAGTTGAGCAAGAATTTGCGACCCACCAACACTACTAAATTGTTACAACAATAACTTCCCAAGGTCTCTCCAGATTTCAAGAGCTTTGTGTAACCCGCACAGCTGAACTCGTTTTTATTTTTTGGATCCTGAACGCCTTTCCTTACTGTAACGAATCAGTGATGATCATATGTAGAAAGAAAAAAAAGTTTGGCGGGTCAATACCACATAGAGCTGCGAATTAAGAATGTTGATTCTGTGATGATGATGATTCAATTCAAGCAAATGCTTACACGAGATGAAGTGAAGTGGGTTCGGATGAACTTGCAGGCATACAGCCTGAGGCCTATCGTGTAGACATGAGGCTGCAGATGGCATATCAACTGGCGGATACTGGGACTGAACCTGGACCATGATTAACAGCCAAACTGGTAGAATGATCACTAACATTATCGAGTTGTCGAGGGACAGGGGAATGGATTGTATTGATATGGCAAATAAAGCAAGATAGATATTGAAAACAGTCGGCTGGTATTGGTAGATGAAAGCTTCAGGTTCGTGGATGATAAGGGCATTCTGACTCGTGAGAGTGTGTAGGACTTGTTTTATTTTGCAATCTGCTGAAGGCCGTTGCCGACCGTAGAGCTCGAAGGGTCAGGCGTTGTCCCTTCTTCAAGAACTTAAGGGTCGTGCAACAAAGCACCGTGACGCCCATGGAGGTACAATGAAAAAAAAGGTGCAACTGGAAAGGCTAACAATCTGTTATACAGTCCCTGCTTTAAGAATCAAAGGACTATAGAGTTATCCAACAATCAAGGGATTAACTCGCCTTCAACTAGAAGAATGGGGGACTACCAAGTTTCCCGAGGACGTCGCGTACATAGCCCCCAGAGGGACGTAGTACCGCAGGGGCTTTGCGAGTTTTTTGAAGTCGCTTGCCTGGGATATCAACATTCTTAAGGTCTTCATGAAATTATCTTCTATATAGTCAAAATAGCAAAACGATTTTGGAGGCGTTACTGCCCAATTTTCCAATTGTTGGTTGAACTTGGAAAGTTGGCGGTTGGCCGGTTCTTCACCCTTCAATTGGATGAAAGCACTGGCTAGGCAGTCTATATAGTTCTGCTCCTCTTTGAATTACCGTTTCCAAGAGGTCAACGCAACTGAAACAAGAGGTAAAAAAAAGTAAGGCGGAATAACAAAGTTAACAAAAGATACAAACATAAGAAAAGGTGAGTTGTTTAAATAATTCAAGAATTTTGCAACGACTATTCATATCTGAAGGATGATTTCCACCACGTTGCTTTGAACTCTTCAAGGAATATTTTGGTCTTCTTCTTTGTTCAAACGATCAGGACAAGCATGTAAAGATTGGCAGATGTGCCATTCAGAAGCAAGTTATGGCAACACAAGCACAAATTTAATGGATTCAACTAGCAATCCTCTTCATAGTTCCTGCACGACTCAAGTCCTTTTGGATAACTGACTTTGTAAAACAATCTTTTTAGTTGCATGGCCATCAGTGATCACAATCAAAACATTTAACCGTAACTGATCACCCTCTCTTCCACCTTCCAATTTCAACTGGTTTTCTTATAAATTCCACCTTTTTAAAGATGTGGTTCAATCTTTCTTAACCATCCTCTTCCTTTGATGCTTCCAACTGGGGAGCAGGTAATGGGAGAAATTTAGCACAAAATGATCATTTCATTGGAGGACTTCCTGTGGGGTTGGATTTTCAGATCTGATCTTTTCAAAGCCAGATTCCAAACCTATTTTGGTGGTGGGAACCCAAATGTCATTGATTTTCACCACCAAAAAAAGTTGGAAATTTGGAATTGGAGCGTGTAAATTTAGGATTTCAAGCAAGGGGAAGTCCTCCATTACCTTTCCAAATGTGCTAAATTTCCTCTGAGTCTAACCCATGTTCAATCAATTTGGATGGACATTTATTTACAAAAAAAAAAAAAAAAAATTGTCATCACCTAGGCAAATTGTAAGTAAATTTAACCCAAAATGCTAAGCCAATACAAATCTAGTAGCTATGTAATTTGAGGACATCACATGAAGAAATGATCAACAAAGAAAAAGATGGACTTGTGACTCTGCCATCAAGTTGAGTTGTGACCATGTGGAAGTAGTCCTTTGGTTACCATGAATTTTGCTTATGGTCATCAAAGAAAAACGTGAAACTAATGAGAACTGTTTGGAATCAAGTTAAAACTTTGCCTGAGACTTGCCTTTGACATAGCATTCAGCAACAAAATGTTTGACAGGTTTTTAACTGCTTCTTCTCTTGGTCTACAGTATAAACAACATCCGTCCAACCTGTGGCAGCTGGATTCATGGAGGAGGTGGCAAGCACAATGTTTTGATTTCACAAAGGAATTATGTTCAAGTTGAATCTTTTCACCAGACACCTGCCCTGAGGCTTTCCACCTACTTGATTGAGAGCTGGTCATGGGGTGTGAATGTCAGATAGGAGGGGTCGCCATGGGAATCTTGAGTCAGCTGAATGGCACAAGTTCATGATTGTAGATCAACAATCATGGTGTAACTTCTTTGGAAGATACTTTTTAGCTGGCCCGCCTTGGAATTTGGTGGAGTACTGGGGCAATGCATCACGAGCATTGATGAATTGCTATGGGTTGAATTGTCACTTGGTTAACGGTTGCTTAAAAAACCCGTGAATTAGATGGTCATAACATGCTCAATTTACCCATGCACACCCACCCACCCACACAATCTTGGAAAATTCCTTGAGAAGGTTTGATGGGTGAAATTAAAGGAGAAAGCCAGTGGATCAAAACAGGTTTCTCTCATACTGCAGCCAGCGTGGCATGGATATAGTTACCAGTCACAAAAAAAGGAATTGGGCACTGGTGTTGTGACCCAGTAGCCTTTGGGGCCATTGTTTCTCTTTGATCCAAACGGCAATTCAGATGGAATCGCAAGGATCAATGAAGGTGTGAAATTAATATAGTTGAGCAAGAATTGGTATATATTTATATATATATAGCTCACCAACACACCTGCATCCTTACAACAATAACTTCCCAATGTTTCCCCAGCGTTGAGGAAATGTTGATAACTTTTGCAGCTGAACTTGGCTTTCCTTGCATCTGGGATGCCTCTCCTTACTGTGATGAATCTGGGATGGTCATAGAGAATAGGACGTGATTAAACATCTTGCATTTCAACACAGTTGCAAGCAAAGAATATTTGATTGCAGGATAAAATGATAGTGGAGCAAATGCTTACACAAGATGAATGTGAGTGGGTTTGGTACCACTTTCACCTGGAGGCACCAGGGGAGATTTGATGGCACCTGTTGACAGGTGCCATTGCCCAACTCGTTACCCTCTGGTGGTTTGAAGTGTGATTGCAGGTAGTCACATGTAAACTGCATGTTCAACTAGAATTCAGTTTGAACTCATGGGTAATTTCATAGCATGTGTTGCTTGACATGTAGTGATGTTATGTTGAGCTCAAGTGGAAAACTTGAAGCATGCAAACCTGAACTGATACTAAAATAACCATGTTGTTATTTTAAAAATATGCTTTTGTTTTGATCATTTCATTTCCAAAAATTGCCTCATTTTTTCTTTTTTTTTGAGTCAAAAAAACTTAAACATAATGTGTTTTTTTGAACGGAATTAATTCACCATCTTCTATTTTTGAGATGCCACAATTCATTGTAGTTGGTCCTGCATTTTTTAGGAATTCACATGTTATGCCTTGGACCAAACTTTCCAGCAAAGGATTGTTTGGATTTTCAACCATGTTGCCCCATTTTAACCTTTGTCTGGTCAAAACAGCAAAAACAGCCTTTGAAACCTTTCACACACCTGTAAACCATTGTGAAATCTGAATTGGTACTCTGCTGCACAACTGTGCACCAGAGTACAAATTCAAATGTCACAAAAATATAACAAGCATACACCAAGCACCACAAAAAAAAACATAAAAGTGACCGATGGGAGTTGGTCTTTGGCAACTCTGCCACAACTTTTGACCCAACTTAAAAAAAAAAAAAGGAAATATGACACATGTTCAATGCACAGTCACTGTGCAAAATGCACAGTGACTGCGCAAAATTATCTGGGAAAAAATCCAAGTCAAAATTGAATTAATGTTGGAGCATCCTGGAATTCAGCAGTAAGCAGGAATCCTGCTCATTTTTTTGACCAGTTTTAAAATTCAGTTGTCATGGGAAAAAAATTGGATGTCACAATTTTTGAAATTGACATTCATTTTTTATTTGTAAACATCAGGACTTGATAAAATCTACAGACCAAGGAACATTTAATTTGCATATAAAATTATGAAAATTTAGCTTCTGACGGAAATTTGAGTTCAAATTTAGCTCTACATGTGCTAAATATATGATTAGAATGCTTTTAGTACACATTTTTGTTTTAATAATCTAGGGGTACAGAAGATATTTTGAAGAGTTTTAGATGGAAATTTCCTTGAAAAATCCATGAAATTATTCATGATGGTTGGTATGGACTTGTTCATCAGCTTATTTCTTTGTACACAATGAATGGGAAGACTTTTTTATGGTTATTCAAGATGGTTTTTTGAAATTGCCCAATGATGATTGGACCATATGAAAATTCAGAAAGTCAGAAGATTGACCAAAGTTATGCCTGAGTTCTACATAATTTGTGGTATCATTCATCATTAAGTTACAATTTTGATCATTTTAACATCAGCCTGCTTTTTCACTTCATAAGATGTTGCCCAATTATCTTAACCTACATCAACATCATTTCAGGTTCATATGGAACTGACAGATAGGATCATTGGCACCGGGTTGCAGTAAAAACACATGGAGTGGCACTGGCATGCCAGTGCCATAAATTCTCCCCTGGTGAGGCATACAGCCTTGGGCCTGTTTTTTGGACATGTGGCTGCAGATGGCTCATCTACTGGATTGACGCTAGACTGAACCTGGTGGATCATGATCATTATCCAAACTGGTAGAAGCTTCATCATGTACCCAACCATTATCAAGTTGTTGAAGAACGGGGTGGAAAATAATGCCACCAAATAAAAAGATGGATGTTGGAATAAAAGCCAATTGGTATGTATTGGTGGATAAAATTTATAAGTGATTTGTGAATGTTTTTTAATGATTCAGCTGATTGGTGGGGTTTTTGCGCACTGAACTAAGTCCACTTCCTGCAGCGAATGCAAGACTCGCATTGTGCCGACCGCAGGGAGAGAGACAGAGAGGCTTTGTTAAGCTTGGAGTTTTTCAAGGCTTGAAGCTGGCCAAGTCACGGATAAGGCCAATGGACCCAGCGGCAGTGGCAGTGCACACAAGCTGATTGCCCTTGTGAGTTGTGACGCTACCGCCAGGCGCCGGTGGCTGGGCCACAGGCAAATTAACCGCTCAATCTGCAAAGCGCCGTCATTGGGGGATCTTGAGGAGATCACGGGTTTTTTTTTTTCTTCTTTGAGGCTCAAGGTGGGATGTGGGCGTGAAGCCACACACCAGGGCAAAATTTATGGCACTGGCATGCCAGTGCCACTCCATGTGTTTATACTGGAACCCCGGCCCAATGATCCTACGTGTCAGTTCCATATGAACCTGAAATGATGTTGATTTATACCATCAAGAATGGTCACATAGTGCCCAACTAAACTAAAATCCAAGCTGATATTCCACTGATAAGAGCATCTTTATTGGTTTGGTTAACTTAGCCTGTGGCTAAAGTTTGAGCTAAGCTGCAGCTAGCTAACTTGAGCCATTTCAACATTACCGGTCTTTGCTAACTGCAGAGCCAAAGTAGCTAGCTCAAAAAAAATCTCTTCAACCGCATCAACAAGTTGCAACGTCTGTAGGCAGACTGCTCATGGGATACTGGCCATGGAGTCAACACCCTTGATGGCCAATATTGGCCATCAAAGAGAGTTGATTCTCTCTTGATGGCCAATATTGGCCATCAAAGTGTCAGCCTACGTTATGCCAAGAACAAAGTTCTTCTAGCTACACGTGGTGCAAAGATATGAAAAGGTAGTTTCACGCGTGGGTCTCACGGTGAAATGGGGTAAAGTAGAAAAAAGGAGAAAGAAATATAACAAAAAGCAAAAGCTTTTTATCAAAGAGGGGCCTGAGTTACAGGGGTGTTTACGGTGCCCTCTATGAATTAGATCCTGAAATATCAGGGGTACTCTAATTATCTGGTCCTTTGACAAGGAGTACACCCAGAAATGACAAAGAAAGAAGTGCTACGGGGAATTTTACTCACTAATGCTAAAATCCACGCAAAGGGGTCTTCTTCAAGCTTGGCAGGGATCTTGAGGCGTCAAAAGTAGTCAAGAATTGATTGGAAAGCTGGGGATTTGTCGTGGTAATTGTTGGTTAAGGTGATGATCCAATATAACAGGTATAACAAGGCTAATAACTAGTGTAAAGGCTGGTTGATTGCGTTGGTATATGCTGGTATGATAAAAGATGATGGGGATTGTCAAAAGTGGGCAAACAAAGCTCTTTAAATATCAATTTTGGGCCACTGTGTGCGTGGTAATTTGCCTCAATTGCAGGTGTAGCCCATTTCAAACCAAACCAGGCCATTGTTACGCTAGTTTGGACCAAAAGGGCAAGCCACAGCTGCTTATGGGTGAATACACAAGGTTATGATGAGTTTGTTGACGCCAAATAACCATGTAGACCAACCTGGTTCAATACTACTGGCTTGGTTTAGTCAACAGTAGCATTGAAGGAGTGGTTACGCCTGGAAAGGGCCACAAATATTGAGACTGGGCCACGCTACAGGTGTTACACATGTGTAATTAAGGTTTTAAAAGCGGAAACTTTGTTTATATATATGATGCAAGGTTCCTGAAACCTAGTTACATACATGCTGCCTTAGTAACATGTATTTGTGTAGTTCATGCGTGGTTTTTAATGAATTGGGCCAACTTGTGTAACCAGTGCGCGGGGTTGGAACATTAAACCCCATTTGGGCCTAACTCGGCCATTTCACACAACACCTCAAAATGACGTCCATTTTTGGTCATTTCCCAGTTGGTATTGTAATAGTCAACCAACATGTTACGCATATATGCCGTGCAATCCTATAGGTGGGGGAAATGGGTTAAAGGAGTGAAGGAGTGAGAATTAGGGGGTACCATGAGTGGGATACCCTAGGTTATTTTGCATGTAGATTAAGAATCTGCCATAATATTCTAAGTTTTCTTTAAGGTTTAAGAGTTATGGTAATATTTTGTGTAAAACATGATTTTGACAGGGTATTTCAATGTTTATTCTTATTTTGTATTTATAAATAACAAAGTCATAATGCATTACAAAGTGAGAGAAATTCCTACACATGTAATAATGTCTCTAACTTTGGTAATACAATTTATTTTCTAATTTTCAATGTATTTATTATGATTTTATCTTTTCATGTACTCTTTGTTAGATTGTCTCTGAAGAGTAGCAAGCTGACATTCCCTACCCCTAAGATGAGTCTCTGACTCAAAAAAAAAATAAAAAAATCACTTTCTTTTAGAGGTTTTGAAATTCCTTAAGTGTATGGTGCTATCTGGAATGTTATTTTCCGGTAACCACTCATCTTTGTCAGCTGACTGATTTTTGTATCTCACAAGGTACAACCTGGTGTCCTTCCCTTGGATCCTTTCTTTCTTATCTTTAAGTATCTTATGGACTTGAAGTTGTTCAGACTTACTAGGTTCTAAAATAGGAACAGGAGCAACAGTGGTGGTCTCTTGATCATTTCTGGATGAATATGGTTCAACCAAACTTACAGGAAAAACAGGATGTTTTCTTGAAAGTTCATCACTCAATATGACCTCCACTGCATTTTTACCATGAAGCTGCTTAATGGTGAAAGGGCCAACAAAAGAAGGCTTAAGTTTTTTATTCCCTCCCAAGTTGTTAAAGTTAACGGTAGACAGTAGAACTTTATCACCAATCTTGAAGTCAGGTTCTTTATGACTTTTGTACCACCTAGTTTTGTTATATTCCACTGCATCATTAACACATTTTTTTGCGTGATCATGAGTAATGTCTAACATTTTCTTAAAATCCAATGCTGTAGGATGAATATGGGGCAATTTATCATTTAAGGTATCTTTGGGCATTCTGGGAATCCACCCTCTTTCCAACACATATGGTACCTCATGAGAGGATGAATGTTTGCTACTATTATAAGCAATCTCCAGTGCTGGCAAAAGTGTAACCCAATCATGTGTGTATCCGTCGTGGTGCTTAAATTCTAAGCCAAAGGAGCAAAATCTGCGGAGCATTTCTTCCAAGGTCTGAATCATTCTTTCAGCCAAACCATCAGTTTGTGGATGATAAGCTGTAGAAAAGGCTAATTTAGTACCCAGCATGTCATGTAAGTTTCTCCAAAATTCAGATGTGAATTTGGGATCTCTGTCACTAATGATTATTTTAGGAACCCCAACATCTGCCATAATTATATTCCAGAAAAGCATAGCTACTTCCATAGCCGTGTCATCCTTGTGGTTTGGAATGAATCTAGCTCTCTTTGAGTACCTGTCTACAACTACCAGGACAGAATTATAAGAGTAAGAACCTCCAGGGGGTAATCCCGTGACAAAGTCCATATTAATTATCTCCCATTTATTCGTAGGTTCAGAAATTTTTTGCAACAAACCATATCTTTTACCAGTTTGTTTATTGGCTTTCTGACAAACCTCACAGGTTTTAATATATTCTGAAACAATGGTCTTCCAGTTTATCCACCAAGCGGTTTGTTTAACTCTTTCTACGGTTCTGTCTTCATAAAAGTGGCCAGAATTAATGTTATCATGACATTCATAGAGTATTTTATCAATCTGTGCTTTGTCACACAAGACTAACACACTACTATGCCTATGTCTATAGTAAAGTAGCCCATCAAGTAAAGTGAACTTTCCTTCAGCGTAAGGTTTGGATAAAACTGGAGGTAGACTAGCAATAAGCTCCGGGGGGCTATTTGAATTGCTCAAGATATCAATTAACTTCAACATTTCCAAGTCATCCTTGTAGCTAGATTGGACGAGTTTGTAGAAAGCAATGTCCAAATTACAGACATGTATACCTAAGATAGGAAATATGTCTTCATCTTCAGCATCCCATGCTGGATTATCAGGAGTATTAGGTAAAGCCCATCTACTCAAGCCATCAGCATTACGGTGCTTGGCTCCAGCTTTATGGACAATTGTCATTGATCCTCTGTATTGCTGGATGGCTATTTGCCAGCGCAGCATATGCCTATTAGGCGTTTTCATGTTCATAAGTGTTTTTACGGCGGTACAATCCGTGACCACTACCACCTTAGTTCCTTCAAGGTAATAATGCAATTTCTCAAGTGCCCAAACTAGAGCTAGGCCTTCCATTTGGCTAGCGCCGTATTTCCTTTCTGTGGATTTGATCTGCCTAGAGATGAAAAGGACAGGCTTTTCCACTGGTTTATCCTCAATTTGAAACTCTTGGTGCAAAGCTGCGCCCAAACCATCCAAACATGCATCAACATACAGGATAAAAGGTTTTGAGTAATCAGGTTGAGCTAAAACCGGAGCAGTAGTCATCAGATCCCGCAGCAACTCATAGTCCGTAAGACGTGCATGAGTCATTTCAAAGATCACATTTTTTCCGCAAATTTCATACAAACTCTTGGTAATATTGGCAAATTTGGGGATATGCTGTCTGTAATAACTACAAAAGCCAAGAAAGGACTGTAGTTCCGTAATATTCTGAGGCATTGGCTTCAATAATACCGCAGCAACCCTGTTTTGGTCAATAGCCAAAGTTAAGCCAGAAACCACTCTTCCTAGCGCTTTTAGTTCACCATATCCAAAATTACATTTCTTAATGGAAATTTTAAGGCCAGCTTTTATAGCAGTTTCTAACACTGTAGTTATCTTTTCCAAGTGTACATCCCAGTCGTCAGAATATATGATGATGTCATCTATGTAAATCATCATCCAATTTTGGCGGATAAATGATCCAAACACAGAATCCATCATTCTCTGGAAGTGAGAGGGGGCATTCTTAATACCAAATGGCATCCTAAGGTACTCATATACGCCCAAATGACAAATAATGCGCATAAATTGCCTACTATCAGGGTCAATAGGTATCTGATGGAATCCCTTGAGCACATCCATTGTGGTTATGTACTTTGACTTAGACAAATTATGAAGTGAGTGATCAATACGGGGAATGGGGTAATTATCAGCTTTTGTGTAATTGTTCAAAGCTCTAAAATCACCCACCATTCTGGATTTTTCATTATGCCATGCAATAATAACAGGAGTGGTGATCTCCACTTGTTCATTATGGCCCACTTTCCTAATAACCTTAAGATCCACCAATTCTCTAATATGTGAGTCTAAAGCCTCTCTAGATTTGGGACTAGAAGGGTAAGGAGCACGCCGAAGAGCTGGAGGGTAAGGAGGGCTGCAGGTCAGTTCTATTTTAATATCATGACCCGTGACATTACCAATAGGCTCTTCCGTAGTACAGAAGGCTTCTTTGTTCTTGTAACATGCTTGAAGAACATCAAGTTTTTGTTTGTCATCAAGAATGTCACTTACAGAGGATTGATCAAGGTATTCATTCTTGAAGTCCTGAAGTTCTTTGCTCACGCGTAAAGTGTTCACTGGAGCAGGATCAGGAATTTTGACGTGTAGATTGCAGATAAGGAACTTCTTCTTCCAGTCACCACCTATTGTGTAAAACCTGTTCTTACTCTGGAAGATGTCAATTCCATACATGCAAAAGGTGTCATTACCTATGATAAGATACTCACACAAGGCATCTTGTAAAACTACGAATTCCACACTCAATCTAAGTGATCCTTTAGAATGCGGGAAGACAAGAGGCATTGTTACTACGCCTAAAGGTTTCATTGCAGAATTGCAACTGCTAAATTTAGCTTTAGGAATAGGCAATATGACTTCTCTCCAACTAGGGAAACAAGAATCTAAGAAATTACCGCTGGTACAGGAGCAGAAGGCTCCTACATCCAATAATGCGCTTACTTCTTCTCCTTTAAATAAGACAGTAGTATAACTAGTCTTACCCATTGTATAACTCATACCTGCTTCTGGTTTATTAGTAAGCAATTTAGCGTCAGAAACGTGACCAACATTCATGGATGAATCCCATTTCTGCGGTAAATTGGAATCTCCATGAATGGAGTTGATAAGCAAATCATTGCCAATGTCCGCTTGAATCACGTGAAAGCCAATGATGCTTTCATGCGTGAGATCATCTGGATTATTACCATACTGATAGTCTTCAGGCTCAGTAGGTATCAGGTCAAAATGGGATTGGGTATCCTCTTCATTACTTACTTCCATATTAACATTATAGATTTTCTTTTTGGGGCTAGGGCAGTTTGGACTTTTATGCCCCTTTTCTCCGCAGTTATAACATTCTGGGATAGGAGCTTTCCTAGCAGAAATGTCAGACGGCTTAGATTCTTTTTCCTTGCCGCTTTTGGTTCTAGTGGTAGTATCTTTCCTTTCAGAAGAATTATCCTTATACTTTCTACTAATCCCAGTCATTTCAATGACTTCCTCCATGACACCAATTAATTCTGATAAGTCAGTATCCATATCAGCTATCCTACAACGGATTTGATGTTCTAGATTACCTCTACATTGATTGAGGATTTTATCATTAATTTCCAATTGCGTAGGGTTTTTGTAGATGCAGTCAATCCTTTTCTTCTGCGCTAAACACCACTTGTGGGGTTTGTGCTTAAGAGGATCAAAATAATCTGTTTCAAAGGCTCTTCTAACCTTTTTCTCCCAAAGTCTAGTTCCAAACTGGGCTTTTATCAAGTCTTTCCACGTACTCCAGCTCTGTTGACCAACAGTTTCTTGTTTGGTAACAAACCAATCTAGGGCAACTCCCTCAAATAGGCGCGGAAGTCTAGCTATGGCTATCTCATCTGTGGCGCTGTAGGAAACAAGTATATGATCAATGTATTTGATGAAATTTATGTGATCATAGTCTCCTTCGCCGGAGAACTTAGGCCAGTCAGCTATGGGAGGTAACAGCTTATTCAAGGTTGCGTAATCCATAGACATGGATCCTCCGTAAGCAGCTGTTGGAGCTCTATGGCTATGATTCCTTTGAGAAGGATATGGCACTTCATTCCTCATATAAGGATTGTTGAATTGTGGTGTGTTATTATTCATGTGGGGGGGAGAGTTTCTCTCAGGATTACCAGGAGGTGTAGCAGAAGGGGGTTGCACAGCAATTCCTTTTATGTCATTTCTGATCACCTCTAATTGCCTAGTAAATTGGGCACTTATTTGTTCAAGAGAGTTGTTAATCCTGACATTCTGTTGGATCATTAAATCTCTAACAGCGTCAAAATCATCTCTGTTCTTGGTCTGTTGTTCAACTATTACATCTTGTTTGATGTTCTTCAAGATGTAATCTGCATTTCCAGACAAGTCATCTGTAAGCTGGGTGACTGTTTTGGCCAATTTGGCGCACGTATTCTCACTTTTCTTCATAGTATCAAGTATTTTATCAGCAATAGCAGTCTTGATGTCTGAAGAAATTGTTAAAGGTTTGTTAAACATGGAATTTATATGCTCAACAACGGCTTTCTGAATATTCTGAGAATTAATTTCAATTGTATGTACAAGGGTTTTGAAATTAGTCTCACTGTTTACGTCCAAGGTCTGAATGTTATCATTGGCTACAACAATAGAATCTAAAAGAGCATTCATAATTCTACCATTCACATGCTGTTGTACGCCGACATTAGAGTTTTGCCCAAAGAGGTGAGTTGCTTCCACTTCTGAGGATTGTTGTAATGACCCCTCATCTCTTGTGAACTGCTGCTGCGCTTCTTCCCTTTTCCTTTGGGACTGGGAAAGATTTCTGCTTTGACTTTCCAGGGGTTCCATCCCTTGACGTATTCTTCTACTTCCTTCCTGGGAATCAATTTCTGAAGTGATTTCTGCGTCTCTTGGGCGCTGTTCAGTAAGACCTTGAGTTCTTCTGTAGCTCCCTTGGTCTGGGCTTCCACGGATTGGTTCCAAAGCAATATGTGCTCTTTCACCAAGAGCTTTATCTTCTCTTCTTTGTTGAGGACCTGTATATCCAGCGATTTGGGGCGTGTCTGGGTATTGGCCAAGGAGATTGAGGGAGGGTGATCTAAGTCCATGGCTTCCTGCGCTGGGACTTGAGGTGCTGTTTCTTTCCTCGTGATCATCTGCAGCTTCAGGCTGTTGACTCTTTCCTCCAACTGAGCTTGAGCGCTTGCTTCTCGTGGGAGCGGGCAAAAGTCCTGCGAGCTCTGGTTTATTGGACCTGGTCGACATTGTAGGAGATGTGAGCTAGGGTTTTTATGAGGTGGTTTTGAAGTGAGAAGGCGTAAAAAGTAGGACTAACTGTTATTGGCACTAGCTACTTCTGTTTGACCTGAAGGAGTAGTGGCACAGCTGTTGGAGGTAGCAGACACTGTTTTCAGGCGTAAAAAGGTGTTATTTTTTGATTTTTAATAAAAGATGCAATAGCCAGAGCTTACTTTTGGCTAATTTGGCAGCTTCTAGGTAGAAAAGTCTTTTCTTCTCCTTGTTTTTACGGTTAAGCAAATTGAGGTAAAGGAGGTTGGTGATTCTTTCTTCTTCTCTAAGTATAAGGCGCTTATTGACAATTTCAAGCTTTTCTTCGTGGCTGAGGAGTTCCCAAGCTGAAGGTTGATAATTGGCTAGTTCTTGTTCTTTGCGCAATCTGAGAAGTTTCAAGTAATGCTGAATTAGTTCAAAGTTTTCTGAAGGATGCACTATGATGAAAAGACACGAATTTAAATGTGAGAAGATTGTTTTTGAATGGTTTTGACTGATTTTTATTTATTTTTGGAAAAGGTTTGATTGTTTTATGGAGAAGGTTTTGCGTAGAAAATATAGCAAAAAAGAAAAACCAGGGTTTTATCTATTTTAAAAGATAATTTCCCGGCCAGACCCCCAATTGTCAGCCTACGTGATGCCAAGAACAAAGTTCTTCTAGCTACACGTGGTGCAAAGATATGAAAAGGTAGTTTCGCGCGTGGGTCTCACGGTGAAATGGGGTAAAGTAGAAAAAAGGAGAAAGAAATATAACAAAAAGCAAAAGCTTTTTATCAAAGAGGGGCCTGAGTTGCAGGGGTGTTTACGGTGCCCTCTATGAATTAGATCCTGAAATATCAGGGGTACTCTAATTATCTGGTCCTTTGACAAGGAGTACACCCAGAAATGACAAAGAAAGAAGTGCTACGGGGAATTTTACTCACTAATGCTAAAATCCACGCAAAGGGGTCTTCTTCAAGCTTGGCAGGGATCTTGAGGCGTCAAAAGTAGTCAAGAATTGATTGGAAAGCTGGGGATTTGTCGTGGTAATTGTTGGTTAAGGTGATGATCCAATATAACAGGTATAACAAGGCTAATAACTAGTGTAAAGGCTGGTTGATTGCGTTGGTATATGCTGGTATGATAAAAGATGATGGGGATTGTCAAAAGTGGGCAAACAAAGCTCTTTAAATATCAATTTTGGGCCACTTTGTGCGTGGTAATTTGCCTCAATTGCAGGTGTAGCCCATTTCAAACCAAACCAGGCCATTGTTACGCTAGTTTGGACCAAAAGGGCAAGCCACAGCTGCTTATGGGTGAATACACAAGGTTATGATGAGTTTGTTGACGCCAAATAACCATGTAGACCAACCTGGTTCAATTTTACTGGCTTGGTTTAGTCAACAGTAGCATTGAAGGAGTGGTTACGCCTGGAAAGGGCCACAAATATTGAGACTGGGCCACGCTACAGGTGTTACACATGTGTAATTAAGGTTTTAAAAGCGGAAACTTTGTTTATATATATGATGCAAGGTTCCTGAAACCTAGTTACATACATGCTGCCTTAGTAACATGTATTTGTGTAGTTCATGCGTGGTTTTTAATGAATTGGGCCAACTTGTGTAACCAGTGCGCGGGGTTGGAACATTAAACCCCATTTGGGCCTAACTCGGCCATTTCACACAACACCTCAAAATGACGTCCATTTTTGGTCATTTCCCAGTTGGTATTGTAATAGTCAACCAACATGTTACGCATATATGCCGTGCAATCCTATAGGTGGGGGAAATGGGTAAAAGGAGTGAAGGAGTGAGAATTAGGGGGTACCATGAGTGGGATACCCTAGGTTATTTTGCATGTAGATTAAGAATCTGCCATAATATTCTAAGTTTTCTTTAAGGTTTAAGAGTTATGGTAATATTTTGTGTAAAACATGATTTTGACAGGGTATTTCAATGTTTATTCTTATTTTGTATTTATAAATAACAAAGTCATAATGCATTACAAAGTGAGAGAAATTCCTACACATGTAATAATGTCTCTAACTTTGGTAATACAATTTATTTTCTAATTTTCAATGTATTTATGATGATTTTTTCTTTTCATGTACTCTTTGTTAGATTGTCTCTGAAGAGTAGCAAGCTGACACAAAGAGCGTTGATACTCTCTCGATGACCAATATTGGCCATTGAGAGAGTACACACTCCCTTGATGTCCAATATTGGCCATCCAAGGGAGTGTGTCCTCTCTTGGTGGCCAATACCGGCCATTGAGACAGTAGGTGCTCTCTTTGTGGGCGTCATTGACTAGTGAAAGAGTGTCTCATGATTGATAATGGCCATTGAGAGTGTCAGCCCTCTCGATGACCAGTCACAGCCATCAAGAGGGTATGACGCTCTCAATGGCCGATATCGGCCATTGAGAGTAGTGTTCTCTCTTGATGGTCGGCATTGGCCATCAAGTGCTTGTTGTCTTGGAGAAGCCAGTTTGCTCTTCCTTTGGGTGGCATATTGTTTGGCAGGGTTGCATATATACATATGTACGAGAATATTGTTTGGAGTTGCCTATGTGTGGATGAGCTATTTTGACTTGAGCTCAGATTTTAGCTCATGAACTAACCCTTGCTAACTTTAGCAAGGGTTAGCTGAGAATTGTGCTTTGGTCCATGTTAGCTTGGGCTTAGCTCAGCCTGGTGCGGTTGAATTTTGGGGCTAAAGTCCTTAGCTCACGCGGAACTAGCCACCGGTACGGATGCTCTAAGAGCATCCGCATTGGTTGCGGAGGTTTAGCATAGTTTAGTCCACTGAGTTATGTTGGACTTACCTTAAGTCAAGGTGTGCAACCGCACCGGTTCAGGTTTCAACAGGTGTAAGTATGTGTAGTGGTGATGACTAATCTCCATGTCAGAGATGTATACATACTTTTGTGTGCAGTTGACGTGTGAAAGTGGGATAAATGCATATAATATGACTTTATCCCAGGATTAGTGGGGCATAAAATTATCCCCCACTAGCCCAAAAACTAGCTCCGGCATAGTTTAATCCGCGCTTAGTCCGCCCCGGTGCAGCTGCAACAGGGGACAACTTGTGCTAATCCAAGCAAAAACGGCAACCAATGTGGATGCTCTAAGAGGGTCAATGCAATTAGTTTTGGGTGTCTGAGGAAAATTGAGGAAAAAGTGTCAATTAACAAGTGAGCCTGGTGAATCAATGTATTGCACTTTGAAGTCTCCACCAAATCAGGCTGGGTTCTCTTAGTGTGTGCAAGGAGGATACAAGAGAGGTGTGAATAAATTCTCAGCTAACCCTTGCTAAAGTTAGCAAGGGTTAGTTCATGAGCTAAAATCTGAGCTAAAGTCAAAATAGCTCATCCACACATAGGCAACTCTGAACAATATTCTCGTACATATGTATATATGCAACCCTGCCAAACGATATGCCACCCAAAGGAAGAGCAAACTGGCTTCTCCAAGACGACAAGCGCTTGATGGCCAATGCCAACCATCAAGATAGAACACTACTCTCAATGGCCAATATCGGCCATCGAGAGCGTCATACCCTCTTGATGGCTGTGACTGGTCATCGAGAGGGCTGACACTCTCAATGGCCATTATCAATCATGAGACACTCTTTCACTAGTCAATGAAGCCCACAAAGAGAGCACGTACTGTCTCAATGGCCGGTATCGGCCACCAAGAGAGGAAACACTCCCTTGGATGGCCAATATTGGACATCAAGGGAGTGTGTACTCTCTCAATGGCCAATATTGGTCATCGAGAGAGTATCAACTCTCTTTGATGGCCAATATTGGCCATCAAGAGAGTATCAACTCTCTTTGATGGCCAATATTGGCCATCAAGAGAGTATCAACTCTCTTTGATGGCCAATATTGGCCATCAAGGATGTTGACTCCATGGCCGGTATCCCACAAGCAGTCTGCCTGCAGACATTGTAACTTGTTGATGCGGTTGAAGCAATTTGTTTTGAGCTAGCTACTTTGGCTCTGCAGTTAGCAAAGACTGGTAATGTTGAAATGGCTCAAGTTAGCTAGCTGCAGCTTAGCTTGAACTTTAGCCACAGGCTAAGTGAACCAAACCAATAAAGATGCTCTTAGAACATCCTCCAAGCCCTTGCATCAATCCTGGTCTATTACACAGTCATGCATCTACACCACGGCAGCAAATGAACATTTGCGATCGGTTTTTGAAACCGAACGCCAAATGTTCTCCATTGAATCCGCAGGGCACGTTGGGTTGACGCCCCTGCGGAAACCACTTTTGGAATGTTTGTTCCAACATTCCAATCCCATTGGAGATCCGTCATAAAAACCGATCTCCAACGGGATTGGTTGGAAGTCGGTTGCAAAAACCAATAAAAAAACGTTGAAAAATTCAAAGTTCAATTGAGTTGAACCACTCTTGCTGTCAAAAAAGCATCTCCCACGACAGGGTTTGCACTGCAGCACGCGTGCATCACTGACCTGCGCAGGCAAAAGCAGGGATCGAACCCGTGGCTAGTGAGAGTGGAGGGCAACAGTACCAAGGCCATTTACAGCTGGACTATCCATTCCATGGAACACTCCTGCACTATGTGCGCTTTGGACTCGTTTTGTTGGGCAGGTCATTTTGTTCCAGGAAACCTCGATTTCTCGAAGTTTCAAGAGAAAAACATGCCAGTGGCATGATTGTAAAAAAATTTTCTTTTCGAAGAAATCCTCTTCAGAACAGCGACTTAGCGCTGCTGAAGGTCGCTTCTGTTTGTTCCCTCGGAGAGTGGGTTTTGAGTGATACTCCCACAGTCCGATCAGGGGATTAAATCCATTGTCCCACCAGAAAAAAAATTGATACTGTGGGACAATGGATTTATGACCCTCGGAACCTAAAAATTTAGGGTTTGAACTAGAAACGTTTTGAATCGAGTCCCATAAACCTTTGTTGCGTCCGTGGTGTAATCAATCTTGCATGTTTATGCTCAAGCATAACTGTCAACTTTGCACCTCCACGCATCACCTGCCCCAGCAGATTGTTTCATCTTACTTATTGGTTACAGATAACTTAATTGCTTCTGGATAATTTTTGGATTATGCCACATGAAAGCCAACAGTAAGTCTCATCATCCACAACTTGTTACTCATCAAAAGTTTGTCCAGACAAGTGGGGCAGAACAACAACCTTCCTGTTTACTCTCAATGTTTTTCACTCATCAGAAGTTTAAAGAAACAATCCTCTTAATTAACCTAATGCTTCTCAACTTTGAAACTTTCAACTTTCTGTGTCAGCTTGCTACTATGTCAGAGCCAACCTGACAAAAGTAACATAAAAAGAGACATTATTACCACAATATTAAGACCCATTTATATGACTAATAATGTACAAAAAACTCAGTTTACTTATTTTTATCCAATAAGCTTAGCAAAGTCCTGGCACCATAAAAATAAGTAATAAATTAAAATAATAACTACTTTTTACAAAAATACTAAATAACTTCTAAACCTTGAGGATAACTTAGAATATTATGTCATATTCTGAATCCTCATGCAAATTAATGTAGGGTCCCTCACTGGAAGTACCCCTGAATTCCTACTCCTTCACCTTGAACCGATTACCCGCAAGAATTGGCCACACTTATGTGTCGCAGATGACATTACACACGTATGTACTTGTTATATATACATACCATATGTGAAATGTCCAATTATGGACTTATAATAGAGGTGTTGTGTATAGCTTAGGAGTTAGGCCCAATTGGGGTTTAATCCTCCAACCCCGCGCGTGGATTATATAATCTAATTGGAAATTGGCCAAATGTGTGGAAACAGCTAATCCCCTAGTTACCACACGTGTACAGGTGTAACTAGGGTACTAGTAGATTCTACGTGGTTTACAAGGTTTCATTAATAAAAACCTTGAATACATAAGAGCAGCATAGCCAGCGTGGCCTTTGATGATTGGCCATAGCCATTTGTGGCCCATTTGCGTCATTTGTGGCCCATTTCAGATACAAATACACGTCAGTGTTGCTATGTACCTTAGTTACAATGACCAAATAGGTTATTAAGGTCATTATAAACACTTGTGACGCTGAAATAATGATCAGCAGTGCCATTGGGATGAGCCTTGTTAGTGCCAATCTCCCAAATTGGCCACATTGCGCTGAAATATAGCAACTACACGCACACAGGCAAGAAAGGTCCTCTACTATGAGTGAAAATAGTATATATAGAGCCCTCTTTCCACGCCAAATGTTGTTCATCATCATCAATTATTATTACAGTCAATCAGTTACGCCGTTTCCTGTCCTTATTTCAGTTACTCTGCCCTGTTTGCCTGTTTTATCCTTGGTGTTCTTATTAAATCAACCATCCTACGTGACCAGCTCCTGCGCAGAAACCATCCAATCTACCCAGCAGCTCTACTTCACCCCCCTACGTGGCTTTTTGGCTTAAAAGAAGCAATAGTGAGTACTTCTTTTATCCTTCTGTCCCCATTCTGGTTCCTTAATTGGAAAAGCACTTTGGTACCACCTTCTGTTACGCAGAAACCCATTGTTTGCTTAATCAGATACCACCCTGCTTAGCAGATCTCTGATTTAGAGGGCACCTACAAACACCCCTGCGCCAGCAGGCCCCTCCATAAAAAAGAATTATATTCTTTTTATTTCTTTCTTTACTACTTTTCTACGTGAAAATACCCCACTCTACCCATCCTTTGCACTCTTATCACCTTGTGTAGCTAAAAGGTACTAGCCCTTGGCATCACAGAGGCTGACAATTGGGGGTCTGGCCGGGAAATTACCAAGACCCACTCGTGGTAATTTACTCCTGGTACTTACTCTTCTTACTTTTGCTTTTCACTCACGCAAAAAATTACCAAACCACTAAAAATCATTTATAAAATAAAACCACTAAAAATTATCCTTTTACTTTATTTTTTTACGCATTCCTTTAGTGAACCAATACACTAAAACTCTCATTTCCACACCTGAATTTGTTCATCCACCTTTTGACCAAATTGCCCACTTTGAATTAATCAAACATTATCTTAAAGTCCTCAGATTGCGCAAAGAAGAGGAAATAGCTAACTATCAACCTTCTGATTGGGAAAAACTTACGCCTACAGAACAGTTCCAACTTGCTCTTTTTCACTCTCACCAACGTGCTCAACAGGACACAGAACTTCTCATCAAACTCAACTCCATTAACAGGAGGAATCAAGAGAACAAGAGGCGTGCAGATTTTCAAAGAACTCTAGAATATAAACAAAACTTTTACAATAGTCAGTTTAATTCTTCTTTATCTCTAAATAAAACTATTAAAATTACCAAAAAATACTTATTTTTACGCCTGAATTTTATCTAGTGTCTTCCACTATCTCTCCAAGCACTTCCAACACTTCTACTTCATCTACCACGGCTCCAGCTACCTCTGTGGCCAATTCTATTACCCCACTTACGGCTCCACCAACAAGTAAGTTTATTATTTACCTTAATTAAATTTTTTCGTGGCCCTTTTTCACTAATATGTCCCGTGAAAATAGTCCTGTCAGGAAGTCTACCAGGGCTCACAAGCCTGATCTCCACGGCCCCTTACCCCCGCCCACTAGACAACCTAGGAGCAGAGAAGTTGCCACGGAACTTGGCCTTCAAGAAGACCACCCCCAGTCTCCCCAATCCTCAAGCCATGGACGTGGACATGGAACCAACCCCTTCCACCTCCTTGGCCAGTATCCAGAAACCCCAGACGGAGGAAGAGGACTTGGAAATTCAGGTGGTGAGCACGTCCAAGGAGGACAAGATAGCCAAATTGGTCAAAATACACGTGGCCAACCATCAGAAATTTGTGGAAGCCCAGAAATCCAAGGCCACCCAGGAGATGATGCTGAATCTTTTAGGACTAGCCCAGAAGAGTCAGAAAGAACTACAGAAACTTATCTCCAAAAAAGAAGTGGAGGAATACACGAAGGGATGGAACCCTTGGGAGGAAAAGAGAGTATTGTTTCCCCACACAGCCAACAAGAACAAGGGAAAGAATATGAGCAGTCTTTCTATGAACAACCGTCATTACAACAATCCCCAGAAGTGGAAGAAATTAGCCAACATCAGCAGCGCCATAACCAGCTTCTACAACAGCTTAGATTAGGTTTTTCTGTCATAGATAATTCCCTTACAATTGCGCATAACAACATTCTTTTGTTAGATAAAAATGCTAAAACACGCCACAAAACTGTTTTAGAATTTTTAAATAAAGCTCCTCCTCCACCTGAATCCGTAGAGAATTACATGTCTAGCTCTTCTCTCATTTTAAATCAATTGTCCAAATTTCTTAACTCACCTAATTCTGTCTTTACGGATAATGAATCTGATTTTTACGCCAAAAATTGTGAGCCAAAGCTTCCTAATGTGCCCAAAAAATTAGAAGAACTTGAAGAAGAACATTCCAAGTATTCTAATGATGATTTGGCGGATAAAATCAACAGATTAGAAGACATGTTCCATGCTAAAACTGAGCATATAATTAATAAAATTAATAAAAATGCTATTAGCACTTTACACGCCCAAAATGTGAAATTAGAACTTGAACAAATGGATTTAAAAAGAATGATGGTTGAATTACAAGCTCAAGTAGCTTTAATATCTGACCAAAACAACAAGAATGTTAATGGAAATTTAGTATTAAAACATCTGTTAGATATAAAATTTGAATTAACAGATTTAATTAAAGAAATACCTTCCAGAACTGCTCCTGTTAACAACACTACGCCCAAATATAACAATCCTTACATGGAAACAATACTTGAAGATAAGGTAGAGAATAAGGACAACTATCCTCATAACAATCAATCTAATTATAAATACAACAATAGTTCACCAATGCCCCCTAATAACAATTACCCTCCTAATAATTCACCTAGTTATAATAACCTTAATAATGGGAGTCAATGGAGTCATGCTCCTTCACGCAACAATGTAAACAACAATGGTAATAACTACTTCATAGATCCCTCTCTTCTGAATAAATTGTTACCACCAATTAAAGAATGGACTAAATTTTCTGGAGAAGGAGATTATGACCATATTAATTTCATCAAATATATTGATCACATACTAACAATATATAGAGCTCCTGATGATGCCATCCTTACTAGGTTGCCTAGGTTATTTGAAGGAGTAGCCTTTGATTGGTTCATTGGTAAACAAGCTACCATGAGGCAACAATCTTGGCCAGCTTGGAAAGAACTGATCAAACAACAATTTGGCACTAGACTATGGGAAAAGAAAATGCGCAGAGCTTTTGAAAATGACTACTTTGATCCTGTCAAGCATAATCCTCATCAATGGTGCTTGAACCAGAAGAAAAGAATTGAATGTATCTACCCTAAATTAAATCAAGAACAAATAAATGATTTAATACTTAACCAAACTAAAGGCAGTCTAGAACATAATGTCAGATGTAGAATCAATGACATGGATTGTGATTTATCAACACTTATAGGTGTTATGGAAGAAGTAGTAGAAATGACAGGAATTAATAAAAAACATATTCCCTCTGAAAAAAAGGATTACACTCCTAGAACAGACCCTTCTAAGAAGTTAGAACCTAAAACTGCTGAACCCATTAGAAAAGAAAAGACTCCTACGTGTTGGAATTGTGGAGAAACTGGCCACAGAAGCACTGAATGTACCAAACCTAGGAGGAAAATCAATAATGTGAATGCAAGCCCTGATTCAGATTCTGAAAGTACCTTTGATATCATACACCAAGAACCCTCTAGTACACATTATGGTCAAGATGATGATGACTCTGAATCTGATAACCATGCTGTTGTAGTAATAAATGCTAATATTGGCAATGACTTCAGCATTAATGCCATTCATGGTGAATCTAACTTACCCCAGAAATGGGAAGATAATATGGATATTGGCCATATATCTGATGCCAAGCTATTAACTAACAAACCTGAAGAAGGAAGGTGTTACACCCTAGGTAAAACCAGTTATACTAAGGTTATTTTCAAAGACTCAGCTGTTAAGACTCTATTAGATATAGGAGCCTTTTGTTCTTGTACAAGTGCCACATTTTTGCAACAAATATACCCTGATTGGCGCAAAAATTTATTACCTGTTCCAAAGGCTACATTTAGCAGTTGTAACTCTACCATGAAACCTATTGGTGTCATCAATTTACCTTTAATATTCCCCCACAGTAAGGGATCCCTCAGATTAAGTGTAGAATTTGTAATACTTTCTGATGCCATTTGTGACTACCTTATACTAGGTAATGATACCTTCTGCATGTATGGAATTGACATTTTCCAGTCCAAAGATAGATATTTTACCATTGGAGGAGATTGGAAAAGGAAATACCAAATTTGCAACATCCATTCTGAGATTATTGCACCCATTTCTCAGGAACCTGACCCCAAGGAATTAGAAGATTTTAATCAAGAATATATGTCCCAAGCTGCTATAAGTGATATACTAACCAAGGCTCAAGTATTAGATATTCTTAAAGTATGCCATAAGAATAAAGAAGCCTTCTGTACTACTGAAGAGCCTATTGGCAATGTTACAGGACATGATATTAAATTAGAATTAACTTGTGAACCTCCTTACCCACCTGCTCTAAGAAAAGCAGCCTACCCTTCTAGCCCTAAATCTAGGATAGCCTTAGAAACACACATTAAAGAGCTTATAGATTTACGTGTACTTAGAAAAGTGGGCCATAATGAACAAGTAGAAATAACTACCCCAGTTATTATTGCCTGGCATAATGATAAGTCTAGGATGGTTGGAGATTTTAGAGCTCTAAATAATTAAACTAAAGCTGATAATTATCCCATTCCAAGAATTGACCACTCTCTTCATAACTTATCAAAAGCTAAGTACATAACCTGCATGGATGTTCTCAAAGGGTTTCACCAGATACCTATAGAACTTAATAGCCGCCAATTTATGAGAATTATCTGCCATCTTGGTGTTTTTGAATACCTCAGAATGCCCTTTGGAATTAAGAATGCACCTTCTCATTTCCAAAGAATGATGGACTCTATTTTTGGATCTTTTATCCGCCAGTGCTGGATGATGATTTATATTGATGATATAATCATTTATTCAGATGACTGGGAAACACATATAGAAAAGATACAAATAGTATTAGAAACTTCTATTAAAGCTGGTCTAAAAATGTCTATTAAAAAGTGCAACTTTGGATATGGTGAACTTAAAGCTTTAGGACATATTGTTTCTGGACTATCCCTAGCCATTGACCAAAACAAAGTAGCAGCTGTAATGCTCAAACCTATGCCTCAGAATATCACTGAAATGCAATCTTTTCTTGGATTTTGTGGATATTATAGGAAACATATTGAGAAATTTGCTATTTTAGCCAAGTCATTATATGAGTTATGTAGTAAAGAAACCATTTATGAAATGACTCACCCTAGAGTACTGGATTATGAACAATTGAAGCTAGCCCTTACTACTGCTCCTGTGCTAGCTCAACCAGATTATAACTTACCATTTATTCTGTACATAGATGCTTGTTTAGATGGCTTAGGTGCTGCCTTACATCAAGAATTCCTTGTTGAAGATAAATTGGTAGAAAAACCAGTTTTGTTTATTTCAAGACAAATTAAACCAACAGAGAAAAGGTATGGAGCCAGTCAGATGGAATGTCTAGCTCTTGTATGGTCCTTAGAAAAGTTACATTATTATCTTGAAGGTAGTAGAATTGTTGTAGTCACTGATTGCACAGCAGTTAAAACCCTTATGAATATGCAGACTCCCAATAGGCATATGTTAAGATGGCAAATTGCTATTCAACAATACAGAGGACATATGACTATTGTTGATAAAGCTGGCAAAAAGCATAGTAATGCTGATGGCTTGAGCAGATGGGCTTTACCAAATACTCCAGATAACCCTGCCTGGGATCCTGAAGATGAAGATATATTCCCAATTTTAGGAATACATGTCTGTGATTTGGATGAAGCCTACTACAGCCTTATAAAAGATAGTTACCAGTCTGATCCTGAATTTGTCAAACTACTAGATATACTTAGCAATGAAAATAGTTCCCATGAATTAATTGCTAGTCTACCTCCCTGGTTATCCAAACCTTACTCTTCTGGTAAGTTCTCTCTATTAGATGGAATATTGTACTTTAAGGAAAGGCATTCCAGTGTAATAGTCTTATGTGATCAACTTCAGATTGAAGCCCTTATGAAAGAATGCCATGATAATGTTGGTGCTGGACATTTTTCTGAAGAAAGGACTATTGAAAGAGTCAGAACTACAGCTTGGTGGAATAATTGGACTAATGAAGTAGCTACTTATATTAAAACCTGTGAAACTTGCCAGAAATCAAATAAGCAAACAGGTAAGAGATATGGGCTACTTCAAACCATCCAAGAACCCACCAAAAGATGGGAAATCATAAACATGGATTTTGTTACAGGTTTACCTCCTGGAGGGTCTTATTCCTTCAACTCCGTACTAGTGGTTGTAGACAGATATTCAAAAAGGGCCAGATTTATTCCTAACCATAAAGATGATACAGCTATGGAAGTGGCTTTACTATTTTGGAATAGGATTATGGCTGACGTAGGAATACCCAAAATAATCATTAGTGATAGAGACCCCAAATTTACTTCTGAATTTTGGAGAAATTTACATGACATGTTAGGCACTAAATTAGCTTTCTCTACTGCTTACCATCCCCAAACTGACGGATTGGCTGAAAGAATGATCCAAACTCTAGAAGATATGCTCAGAAGATTTTGTTCCTTTGGCTTAGAATTCAAAAATAGTGATGGTTATACTCATGATTGGGTTAGCTTACTCCCTGCATTAGAAATAGCTTATAACAGCAGTAAACATTCTTCATCCAAAGAAATCCCTTATATTTTGGAAAGAGGATGGATACCCAGAATGCCTAAAGATCATATTAATAACAAATTACCTCATGTACATCCCACTTCCCTAGACTTTAAAAGGATGCTTGACATTACACATGAAAATGCTAAGAAATGTGTTCAAGATGCAGCTGAATATAATAAGTTAAGATGGGACAAAAGTCATAAAGAACCATCCTTCCAAATTGGGGACAAAGTCCTATTGTCCACTGTGAATTTTAATAATTTGGGAGGTAACAGGAAACTTAAACCTTCCTTTGTTGGACCTTTTACCATTAAGCAATTACATGGAAAAAATGCTGTGGAAGTAATTTTAACAGATGAATTTTCCAGAAAACACCCTGTTTTTCCAGTTAGCTTAATCAAGCCTTACAATAGTAGAGGCACAGATACCCCTGCAGTAACACCTGTACCTGTACCTATAATTGAACCTCTAGACACCTCTAACTTTAAAGTACATAAGATATTAAAGGATAAGAAAGAAAGGATCAATGGGAAAGATATTAGACTCTACTTAGTAAGGTATAGAGGACAATCAGCAGACTAAGATGAATGGATTCCTGAAGATAACATACCAGATGGTCCCATACATCTACGAAATTATAGAGCCTCCAAGAGAAATTGAGAAATTTTTTTTTCACTACAGACAAATAGAGTCAATTTTGTTTTCTAAAGTCTCATTTTAAAGGGAGGGAATGTCAGATTGCTACTATGTCAGAGCCAACCTGACAAAAGTAACATAAAAAGAGACATTATTACCACAATATTAAGACCCATTTATATGACTAATAATGTACAAAAAACTCAGTTTACTTATTTTTATCCAATAAGCTTAGCAAAGTCCTGGCACCATAAAAATAAGTAATAAATTAAAATAATAACTACTTTTTACAAAAATACTAAATAACTTCTAAACCTTGAGGATAACTTAGAATATTATGTTATATTCTGAATCCTCATGCAAATTAATGTAGGGTCCCTCACTGGAAGTACCCCTGAATTCCTACTCCTTCACCTTGAACCAATTACCCGTAAGAATTGGCCACACTTATGTGTCACAGATGACATTACACACGTATGTACTTGTTATATATACATACCATATGTGAAATGTCCAATTATGGACTTATAATAGAGGTGTTGTGTGTAGTTTAGGAGTTAGGCCCAATTGGGGTTTAATCCTCCAACCCCGCGCGTGGATTATATAATCTAATTGGAAATTGGCCAAATGCGTGGAAACAGCTAATCCCCTAGTTACCACACGTGTACAGGTGTAACTAGGGTACTAGTAGATTCTACGTGGTTTACAAGGTTTCATTAATAAAAACCTTGAATACATAAGAGCAGCATAGCCAGCGTGGCCTTTGATGATTGGCCATAGCCATTTGTGGCCCATTTGCGTCATTTGTGGCCCATTTCAGATACAAATACACGTCAGTGTTGCTATGTACCTTAGTTACAATGACCAAATAGGTTATTAAGGTCATTATAAACACTTGTGACGCTGAAATAATGATCAGCAGTGCCATTGGGATGAGCCTTGTTAGTGCCAATCTCCCAAATTGGCCACATTGCGCTGAAATATAGCAACTACACGCACACAGGCAAGAAAGGTCCTCTACTATGAGTGAAAATAGTATATATAGAGCCCTCTTTCCACGCCAAATGTTGTTCATCATCATCAATTATTATTACAGTCAATCAGTTACGCCGTGTCCTGTCCTTATTTCAGTTACTCTGCCCTGTTTGCCTGTTTTATCCTTGGTGTTCTTATTAAATCAACCATCCTACGTGACCAGCTCCTGCGCAGAAACCATCCAATCTACCCAGCAGCTCTACTTCACCCCCCTACGTGGCTTTTTGGCTTAAAAGAAGCAATAGTGAGTACTTCTTTTATCCTTCTGTCCCCATTCTGGTTCCTTAATTGGAAAAGCACTTTGGTACCACCTTCTGTTACGCAGAAACCCATTGTTTGCTTAATCAGATACCACCCTGCTTAGCAGATCTCTGATTTAGAGGGCACCTACAAACACCCCTGCGCCAGCAGGCCCCTCCATAAAAAAGAATTATATTCTTTTTATTTCTTTCTTTACTACTTTTCTACGTGAAAATACCCCACTCTACCCATCCTTTGCACTCTTATCACCTTGTGTAGCTAAAAGGTACTAGCCCTTGGCATCACAGAGGCTGACAATTGGGGGTCTGGCCGGGAAATTACCAAGACCCACTCGTGGTAATTTACTCCTGGTACTTACTCTTCTTACTTTTGCTTTTCACTCACGCAAAAAATTACCAAACCACTAAAAATCATTTATAAAATAAAACCACTAAAAATTATCCTTTTACTTTATTTTTTTACGCATTCCTTTAGTGAACCAATACACTAAAACTCTCATTTCCACACCTGAATTTGTTCATCCACCTTTTGACCAAATTGCCCACTTTGAATTAATCAAACATTATCTTAAAGTCCTCAGATTGCGCAAAGAAGAGGAAATAGCTAACTATCAACCTTCTGATTGGGAAAAACTTACGCCTACAGAACAGTTCCAACTTGCTCTTTTTCACTCTCACCAACGTGCTCAACAGGACACAGAACTTCTCATCAAACTCAACTCCATTAACAGGAGGAATCAAGAGAACAAGAGGCGTGCAGATTTTCAAAGAACTCTAGAATATAAACAAAACTTTTACAATAGTCAGTTTAATTCTTCTTTATCTCTAAATAAAACTATTAAAATTACCAAAAAATACTTATTTTTACGCCTGAATTTTATCTAGTGTCTTCCACTATCTCTCCAAGCACTTCCAACACTTCTACTTCATCTACCACGGCTCCAGCTACCTCTGTGGCCAATTCTATTACCCCACTTACGGCTCCACCAACAAGTAAGTTTATTATTTACCTTAATTAAATTTTTTCGTGGCCCTTTTTCACTAATATGTCCCGTGAAAATAGTCCTGTCAGGAAGTCTACCAGGGCTCACAAGCCTGATCTCCACGGCCCCTTACCCCCGCCCACTAGACAACCTAGGAGCAGAGAAGTTGCCACGGAACTTGGCCTTCAAGAAGACCACCCCCAGTCTCCCCAATCCTCAAGCCATGGACGTGGACATGGAACCAACCCCTTCCACCTCCTTGGCCAGTATCCAGAAACCCCAGACGGAGGAAGAGGACTTGGAAATTCAGGTGGTGAGCACGTCCAAGGAGGACAAGATAGCCAAATTGGTCAAAATACACGTGGCCAACCATCAGAAATTTGTGGAAGCCCAGAAATCCAAGGCCACCCAGGAGATGATGCTGAATCTTTTAGGACTAGCCCAGAAGAGTCAGAAAGAACTACAGAAACTTATCTCCAAAAAAGAAGTGGAGGAATACACGAAGGGATGGAACCCTTGGGAGGAAAAGAGAGTATTGTTTCCCCACACAGCCAACAAGAACAAGGGAAAGAATATGAGCAGTCTTTCTATGAACAACCGTCATTACAACAATCCCCAGAAGTGGAAGAAATTAGCCAACATCAGCAGCGCCATAACCAGCTTCTACAACAGCTTAGATTAGGTTTTTCTGTCATAGATAATTCCCTTACAATTGCGCATAACAACATTCTTTTGTTAGATAAAAATGCTAAAACACGCCACAAAACTGTTTTAGAATTTTTAAATAAAGCTCCTCCTCCACCTGAATCCGTAGAGAATTACATGTCTAGCTCTTCTCTCATTTTAAATCAATTGTCCAAATTTCTTAACTCACCTAATTCTGTCTTTACGGATAATGAATCTGATTTTTACGCCAAAAATTGTGAGCCAAAGCTTCCTAATGTGCCCAAAAAATTAGAAGAACTTGAAGAAGAACATTCCAAGTATTCTAATGATGATTTGGCGGATAAAATCAACAGATTAGAAGACATGTTCCATGCTAAAACTGAGCATATAATTAATAAAATTAATAAAAATGCTATTAGCACTTTACACGCCCAAAATGTGAAATTAGAACTTGAACAAATGGATTTAAAAAGAATGATGGTTGAATTACAAGCTCAAGTAGCTTTAATATCTGACCAAAACAACAAGAATGTTAATGGAAATTTAGTATTAAAACATCTGTTAGATATAAAATTTGAATTAACAGATTTAATTAAAGAAATACCTTCCAGAACTGCTCCTGTTAACAACACTACGCCCAAATATAACAATCCTTACATGGAAACAATACTTGAAGATAAGGTAGAGAATAAGGACAACTATCCTCATAACAATCAATCTAATTATAAATACAACAATAGTTCACCAATGCCCCCTAATAACAATTACCCTCCTAATAATTCACCTAGTTATAATAACCTTAATAATGGGAGTCAATGGAGTCATGCTCCTTCACGCAACAATGTAAACAACAATGGTAATAACTACTTCATAGATCCCTCTCTTCTGAATAAATTGTTACCACCAATTAAAGAATGGACTAAATTTTCTGGAGAAGGAGATTATGACCATATTAATTTCATCAAATATATTGATCACATACTAACAATATATAGAGCTCCTGATGATGCCATCCTTACTAGGTTGCCTAGGTTATTTGAAGGAGTAGCCTTTGATTGGTTCATTGGTAAACAAGCTACCATGAGGCAACAATCTTGGCCAGCTTGGAAAGAACTGATCAAACAACAATTTGGCACTAGACTATGGGAAAAGAAAATGCGCAGAGCTTTTGAAAATGACTACTTTGATCCTGTCAAGCATAATCCTCATCAATGGTGCTTGAACCAGAAGAAAAGAATTGAATGTATCTACCCTAAATTAAATCAAGAACAAATAAATGATTTAATACTTAACCAAACTAAAGGCAGTCTAGAACATAATGTCAGATGTAGAATCAATGACATGGATTGTGATTTATCAACACTTATAGGTGTTATGGAAGAAGTAGTAGAAATGACAGGAATTAATAAAAAACATATTCCCTCTGAAAAAAAGGATTACACTCCTAGAACAGACCCTTCTAAGAAGTTAGAACCTAAAACTGCTGAACCCATTAGAAAAGAAAAGACTCCTACGTGTTGGAATTGTGGAGAAACTGGCCACAGAAGCACTGAATGTACCAAACCTAGGAGGAAAATCAATAATGTGAATGCAAGCCCTGATTGTCAGCTTGCTACTAAGTCAGAGACAACCTGACAAAGTAACACTATCAATATAGAAACTAATGAAAATAAATGAAAAATAAAAACAACATTATTACCATATGTACAAACCCTGAAAATAGTACATATGCTAATAATTGATAACAAATAGACATGAAGTAACTATAATAATAAGGAATAATCATAAGGTAACCATATTAACACATAAAAGTAAGAGAAATAACTAGTAACCTTATTTTTACCCAAAAACATTAACAAAGTTCTGGACCCTTAAAAATAAGTTAGAACTAAAATAAATAACTATTTTTTACAGAAATTATGAATAACTTCTAAACCTTGAGGATAACTTATAATATTATGTCATATTCTGAATCCTCATGTAAAATAATGTAGGGTCCCTCACTGGAAGTACCCCTGAATTCCTACTCCTTCACCTTGAACCAATTACCCGTAAGAATTGGCCACACTCATGTGTCACAGATGACATTACACACGTATGTACTTGTTATATATACATACCATATGTGAAATGTCCAATTATGGACTTATAATTCAGGTGTGGTGTATAGTTTAGGAGTTAGGCCCAATTGGGGTTTAATCCTCCAACCCCGCGCGTGGATTATATAATCTAATTGGAAATTGGCCAAATGCGTGGAAATAGCTAATCCCCTAGTTACCACACGTGTACAGGTGTAACTAGGGTACTAGTAGATTCTACGTGGTTTATTTACAAGGTTTCATTAATAAAAACCTTGAATACATAAGAGTAACATAGCCAGCGTGGCCTTTGATGATTGGCCATAGCCATTTGTGGCCCATTTGCGTCATTTGTGGCCCATTTCAGATACAAATACATGTCAGTGTTGCTATGTACCTTAGTTACAATGACCAAATAGGTTATTAAGGTCATTATAAACACTTGTGACGCTGAAATAATGATCAGCAGTGCCATTGGGATGAGCCTTGTTAGTGCCAATCTCCCAAATTGGCCACA